>WARS01000007.1:407229-617229 GCA_008933995.1 Datnioides undecimradiatus | reverse complement strand
AGTCCCTGTAATAGTTATATTGCTTAACCACATCAGTTACGTCCCTGCACAGATCATTAGATTATCATATTAGAAAATTGCTCCAGCTAACACGATGATCACGAGTACAGAGCTTGTCTTCTCATTTTTCTTCATTGCTGTCCAAAAGTTTGGAACGACCTGCCGCAGGAACGCGATTCAGTACAGAAACACGGCCGAGGCTTCATGCTTGTTAATGTTTGCTTTGTGCTTTCAGATCGTGGGAACTAATAGAAGTTATTTTGTGGTTTGCATGAAAAACAAATGTTTTGTACCTTGGGAACAAAACGCTGTGCAGAGGTTCAACCAGACTGACAAATGAAAGAGCAGAGAGAGCCAAAGATCCCCCTGAGCAGCAGTTAAACAAGAACAGAGGAGATCATCAGTCGCTGGGAAAACAAACGTGGAAGTCGGCGCAGATTTAAGTCAAGTTCACGTTAATGCCCATAACATGCTTTAATCAACAGGAGCTCTGCTTTAGCAAGACCAGTCTTAGAAGTTCAAAACAGGGACAGAAGATTGTTTTGGAGGACTGACAGAGGAATGGCTTTTTCTAATATTTAGAGCAGGTTTGGTACTAATCTCTTGTGCTCCGAGCAGGAAAACAAATTCCAAATCAAATATTTAGAGGAAAACAATGGTTCAGACAGTTTTGGGTTTTTTTTGCTGTCATGCAACACAGCGGGGGCATCTGCTAAATAAAGTTTTTATTACTTATTTATTTTGTTCTTTTTTGGGGGCCAAAAGTCTTTTTCAAATCCGAATAAAACATTTGCTGTTCGAATTATGATGTTTCTACCTGTGTTGCGACTGCAAACATTGAAGGAAGAAACCGTTACTATGTGACAGATGATTCCAAACTTTTTGTGTTTACTTTACATATTCAGTTCTGATTCCTCACAGACAGCATCACTGATGTCCTCTGTTTGACATTTTGGTTCCAGTTTGGGCCGTGAGGGAACGAAAGATGTTCTCGAGTTGCATCGTGGGAAATGTAGGATCCAGTGTTTTTGCTGCCAGAAGTCAGGACATCTACTAGCAGCATCTACTGCTTGGATTTGGACTTTTTAGATTAAATTTAAACTTCAGTGAATCACACAGGTGCAGCTTTTCTATATTGGCATTTATGTGTAATTCTAATATGTTTACGGGCACAGTTGCATGTTGCAGTCATGATAATGAAAACAAAACCTACTTCACATCAGCCAACGCTCCCCAAATGTGTGAAACAGTGACTTCAGTTGCTTGTTCAGGTAATTTAGAGCGCAGCCAGGGTTCTCCTGGAGAGGCGCTGTAGCAGCTCGTTCGGCTGCAACTTTTCGTTTTAATTTCCATAGCCGACTTCTCTCCCACTCCTCCTCTTCCTCACAGGCAGCTCTCAAAGGCATCCGATCCATCTCCCTGCCTCTCCCTGCCCGTCCCTGCCTGTCTCTGTCACATCCTCACACCCTCCCTCTCCCTCCACTGAACCCGCCCCCTCTCTCGATCGCTCCCGTCATCTTCTCCCATTCCTCATGATGTCACAGGAGCTCTTCCTCCCCTTTCACCTTCTTCCTCCTCCTCCTCCTCTGCATCCCTCCATCCTTTTTTTTTTTTTGGCCCTCTTTCTCCCTTACTCACCTCGCCTGTCACGAACAGAGCAAAGCAGAGGGACAGTTGTGTGGTCACGTGACCGGCACCGAGCGTCCTGATTGGAGCCGCTCAGCTGTGCAGCCCGGCGCCAGAGGCAGCGCGATGCGGAGGATGTTTATTTGTGGTGATTTGTTTATTTAGTCATGTAACTTGTTGCTTCCCACTTCATTTGTAACTCAACCCCAAGATTATCCCGTGTTAGTGCCATGTACCATTGCTGCAAGAGGGAAGAGAGTCAGAGGATGCACAGGAGGAGAGGATCGGGATGGAGTGCAAGAGGAAGTTGGGAATGAAAGCTGAGAGGGTGGAGGACGAGGGAAGCACAAGTGGGGAAAGGAAGCTAAAGGTTGCAAAAACGATGAGCTAATAATTAAAAAGGCTGAGCTGCAGAGGTGAGCGCTGAGGAGTGAGGAGAGCAGATATATCCTGCTCCTCCCCCGGATCACGTTATGTAATACGCAGAGCCCCGGGCTTTCCGACGCTAGTTGAGACCACCTAGACTTTTCAGGTTTACTGTAGAGAAACCAAAACCCGGCTGCAGTCACTGGAGTGAGTGAGAGCCTGGTAAAAGCACCTCACCTCCACCAGATTCCCACCGTCAACCGTGGAGCTAATTTCCCTCTTTCATCTTCCTCCACCGGCGTGGCGTAATAATGTTCCAGGCTGTCATTATTTCGAATACAAAAGAGCCCCTCCATCCCCGCGGGGAGCGATGGGTTTTGATGTTGCTCTGTCTTTCTCGGCCGCGCTGACGCAGTGTGATTTGAACTTCTGGGGATTCTACAGAAAGGAGGCTTTTATCTGGGGGATCGCATGTTAACTTAAGTTGTGGAGCAGTACGTTGCCTAATTACGGCTGATGGTTTTGTTGAAGTTGGGGCAGGAAACACGGCTTGCAATCTGCGACGCCTGCAGTTGGAGATTGTTGTCAGTGTGTGTGACTTGTGATGATTTGGAACTGACATACATCAAAAAACACACATTAAAAGACAGCGTGTTGTTTTTTAAGTCAGGATCATATTTAACCAAATATTTCAATATTCATATTGTGATCATATTATTGGGATGTTATGTAACTGTTACTGCATTTGCCGAATATTTACATGGAAACAGTTCATGGAAACAACTCAACTGTAGCAGCATTTGAAGCTAACACTATCATGTTGATATCCAGTCTCATATCATAATGTCAGTGTTGACATATTGCAGCTGTGAGCTGAATCATTTCATCACTGTTGTGGAGCTGTCTATAACTGGTATGAATATGTGTGTTGTCTCATGTCCCACAGGGGGCTCAAAGAGTAATTAAGAATCAGTGAATATCAGGAGCAGCTGCCATCCTGAAAATAGAGTTAACGTCACTTTGGAACAACATGAAGATTATTATTTCTTCCTGAAGATGCAAATCAAAATATTTTACAGAGGATGAATTTGACGTCACATTTGCTTCATCTGCAAACGTGCACGTTTGATTGAATCTGTAGCTGCGGCCTGCGTGTGTTCTTCTCCTGGGCAGGGCCAGGGCAGCGACAGACGGGGAGCTCGCTCTGTCGGCCCGGGGCAGCAGACGGATTCCTGCGAGTGAGAGACGGGGGGGTATTTATGACGAATAGAATAAAAAACAATGAGGTTCCAAGATGGACAAAGAGAGAGTGGGGGCGGCAGGTGGAGATGGAGTTGGAGTTCATACAAGGGTGTCGGCATTATGAGATTTTCATGGTGCAATAGTCATCCTAGAGAAAATATCACAATGTACCAGTATATATAGCAATGTGTTATTTCTGTTTTTCAATAACAATCATACAGTAGAATTAAATACAGTACATAGGCAATCCTACACAGTATGATAACCGCGTATGGTCATGTTCATAATGATGTCAATTAACAATCGCTTCGTTTTCCTTTTCAGTAACCTGCTTTAGTTGTCAGTCTGTTTGTTTGTTTCATTGACACCATGCTCTGGCTGTTTCTGTGGCTTAACTGTCCCAACACAACCTTCCTGGTAGCCCCGTGCAAATCCAATTTGTGGCTCACAGTGGAAGGTATATGAATTTAGGAAAACGCTCCTAACCGTGCACGCAGTGAGCTGAGTGATGCACCCCGACTGGATGGCGTGCAAACTGTGGCTGCAGCCTGGTGGCCTGCTCGATAAACACGCGGGCATGTGGAGCCCAGTGATTCACAGCTATGGCTGAAAAACAGGCAATCTGATTGGATGACCTTAACATGTAAATAAGCCCGGATCAAGAGGAGCACTGTCTTTGGAGCTGGGATTTTCGTTTAACACCTTCTGATACACTGGTTTGTAGTTTCTGCCCAGTGATGACTGAAAAACACACACTTTATACCTTTCTTTGGGCCTCAGGCTCATAGTTAATAGCTGACTACTCATCATCTTATCCTGTCTTTCTGAATGTTATGGGAACCAGAAGGGAGTAGCTGTCTCCTGTGACACAAGTTTGACAACACGAGCGTAATATCACGGTCTAAATCCGGGCAAGCCGGGCTAACATGCCCATTTCTGTCAGTCTTTTTTTTTTTTTTTTTTCCAGTCTACTAACGCAACATGACAGTGAAATGAAAATCTAGGACTTGGTGTTGGATTTATATAACATTTTCCTGGTTGTTTTCATAGTGTGAGAGAGGGAGGAGGCGCACGGCGGGACTGACAGTAACAAGATTTTAGAGCGAAGGAGACGAAGAGGAGGGGGAGGCTGGGAGGGCTGGGGAAGAGGGGGAGTGGGTAGAAATTTAATTAGGCTTGGATTTTTATTAGAGAGAGCGTGGCTGTGTAGAAACTAATTACGCAAATCTGCAAAAATACAAACATATCTATCAGTCGTTTGTCTTAAACTATACAGTTTATAACTGATCCTATTTATTAATGAGATAAAGTGGGACTAAAGTTACTTTTCAAACACTGCAGCCACATTTTAAGGCTGAAATCTATTGAATTGAGGTCAACAGTTTTAATTTCCACATTACTTTAGATCCATAGTTTGCTAATAGTGGCTAATATTGAGGATAAATGAACAACTTATCGATCTTCATTGACTTTTTCTGCATCTCATGTCTCCTATTTTACATTTCCTTGCTCCTCCGGTCTTGCTCGAACTGGGAGTATCTGCTTGGAGTCTCTTCTGTCTGCTCCGAGGAGCGAGGAGAGATCTGAGGAGCCATGAGGGATGAAAAGTGAGAGGATCCTTCAGGGGAGTCACTACCCTGTAACTTAATATCAGTTATTGATTGGATGCTGCAGCTGATCGGACTAATCTTACATGTCACGTATATGTTATGTGTCATATCTTTGGAGTTTGATACTACGGACAGATAACAGGTTAAGCTCAAGATTATATATATGATCATATCATTTTTCAGTAAAAAACTCACGATCAGCATATCGATGAAAGTTATGAATCAGTAATATAAAGCCATAGTGCCTCTGAGCAGGGCACGGTACGGATCCATGTGCAGGTGTTTGTTAAACAGCAGACAGCTGCCTCTGAGATCTGTGTGTCTTTATTCGTACGGACACAGTGCAGACACATCAGTCGTCTCCCCTGCTGTGACAGGTGACTGGCAGTGGCTGATCCAGCTGTGATCAGACACTGACATCACTGCAGGTGACTTCACGTCTCATTACTCTTAAAGCAAAGTTCCTCCTTTCCTATCTCCTTGCATGGCGTCCCTGGGTCTCTAAATGCGTCCTCTGTGGGACGGACTAAGACAGAAGGAAAAGACGCGTGTGAGGGACACGTTATTGCGATTTAAGAC
Source organism: Datnioides undecimradiatus (assembly GCA_008933995.1). Lineage (NCBI taxonomy): Eukaryota > Metazoa > Chordata > Actinopteri > Lobotiformes > Datnioididae > Datnioides > Datnioides undecimradiatus. Next base: position 611,806 of record WARS01000007.1, on the reverse strand, counting down.
ACAAAGGATTTACCAATTGAAATGCTTGCAGGTGTCTCCTGTACTTCCTCCCTGCTAGCAAACAACAGAAAGCTGCTGTGTGGTGGGCGTCTCTCTGCCAACAGCTTAAAGAAGCCAGAACTGAGTTTTTCTAAGCTGCCAAACCAAAAACTGAACTTTTAAGAAGACAAAAGTGGAGACGGGCAATAAGACGGGAGGCATCAGCAGGAACAATGGGAAAACTGGGGGATCCTGACAGTCAGCATGTCTGCACGTGCTGCAAGCGGTTTGTCACTGGAAAGACAAAGAGTCAGCCTTCACCGGATTCTTTTCTTGTGCCAAGCTGCTATAAAGCTAGATCTTTATAACTTCTGGGGATGTAACCGAAGATGGATGCCCTCATTACTGCTGAGTAATTCACCGTTTTTTTTCCATTTGACCCAAACTTAAGGTGTTGAAGCTAACTAAGCTATGCAAGGCTTGTTGGATTGAATGATTCTACCTGGTGTTCGGTCAAAATAGTTCTAATTATCAAAGTATTTCTACTTCTGGGATGAGCTCTCTGTGAAAAAACAGATACATTGAGATAAACCAACAATATTGATTATCTTTTCCTCTCTGGTAAACATAGAATTGCTAAGAAAATCATTTGACATGCTGAAATCTAATGTGGATTGTTGTGCCTGACGTAACTTTCAGTGTGTGACACGTTGCACAGAGTCTGTTCTGGTCATAGCAGACTAAGTGAAGCCTGTAGCAGCTAAAACTTTGAGTATTTTGACGTATCGTGTGATGCACTGGGACACAGAGCTGGCACAAATCCACCAACATGACACATAACAATTGGTGATTATGAGAAGTTTAGTCTGGTTAAACAGGCAAAAGAGAACAGTTGGAGAAAGGCAGGTATGACCAACAGAGATCAGGCAGAGAATCAGGTAGCGGCTCACATTGGCAAGTAGCTTAGCATAGTCCAAAACACAATCTGGCAGCTGGGTGAAGGAATGGTGCCGGTATAAGTGGCCCTGAGTCTAATCAGGGGGAATTGGAGGAAGGTGAGCGGTTGAAGCGAGCCAGAGGAGGGAGAGGGTTTACTGGAGGGTGGGAGGGAGTGACAGCTCCTGAAATGACACGACAGCACGCCAACGGGACAAGCAAATGAGCAGTCTGAATGAAGAAAGCTGTGACTGATGGGAGACCAGGCAGGAGTCAGGACACTCATGAACCTGCATTGATTGATATTTCTGGCAACTTTGCGGCAGCGTAACAGGCTGAAAACTCCAACTGACATAAGACCAACTGCAATATTGATATGGGGAACGTGTTGGAACAGTATTCAGCATCCAGACACAGACACAGAGCAGCACTGGCATTCGTAAAGAGTCTAGTTTCTGTCCTTGTGTCGAATGCAAATTGAGTATTAACTCTCCTTTTAGCTCTGTTTTTGGTCGCCACCCACTCCTGAAGTTTAATGTCTGGCTTTTTAACTCCTAAATGCTCCACCGTGCCCACTGGCTCGCTGCTACCTACCTTTGTGTTTCTGGGTTTGTTGGGTGGTGTCATCAGAGCTGAAAACAAGTTTGCTGAGAGTGAAGAACCCAAGAGTTTCAGCTTTAACATTACAAACATTCATGTGATCCAATTTTAGGTAGAAAACGATGTTTGGAGAAGGAGCAGGAGATGTAACCTTGTATTAGACTTGCATGTAATTGATTTAAAAGTGGCGGCAGTAGGAAATTCTCGTCCATTCTTCTGAAGCGATGTTTGAGGCATTGAGAAATGTGGCATGCTCAGACTCAACAGGGGCAGATCGCTGCACCGCCACAAAGAAGAGGTGAATTGTACCCTCCGAGGGAGAGGCATAATGGCATGCCGCAGTAACTTTGTAGAACCATTTTACGACCGCCAATCTTGTCAGTCTGCCCTTCACACAGCTAATGCAGCATGACGCAGGCTGGGCAGGGAGTATAATGGAGCCACCGGTTATGCTTTACGGAGGATGGGACAGTTGCCCAGGTGGGGAACTGTCACACAATAGGCCCAGCTCATGAAAAAGTGAGAAATGGCGGCCGGCCTTCAGGGATTAACGCTGCGCCACTATTTTTCCTTCAGTCTCTTTGTGGGCACATCTTTCTTTATCTTTATTAAAGGTAAGATTTAGAAGTTAAGAGTGTTACGGACCACAGCAAAGGGAAGAAGATAGAGATCAGATCAGTCCGATCAAACTGGGATGTCTTGCCTCCAATAGCCTCTTTAACAAAGCACACCACTGGAGCCTGATGACACTCGTCATGTCTCACTGCTCACTGTGTACGGCTTTCTGTGATTTATAGTGTGGAGAAGGAGAAGGAGCCGAGGTGAGGGATGGTGACGTAATATGTTTCATAAGATCTAAGAGCGAATGTACTTGTGGTGAATGCAGGATTGGAACTATAGCTCGAGATCGCCTTGACCTGCCCGATCAGCTCCTTGCTTTATACCGGCACCTAGCTTAAAGCTGCAATGTAAACTTTTACATGCCAATCAAACAATCACCAGTCACCACAATCAAACACCAACGGATAAATCTCTCTTTATTCCTTGTTTCTCTCTGCGCACGTGCTTTTTAAATCTGCCGCCTGGCGTGACATTCCCGCCACAGGAGCATGGTGGAGTCGCTGATTTGCAGTGTTTGTGTAATTCCTTTCGCTGCCAGTAGGGGGGAGCCAAAGGTCCCACGCTGCAGGTTTTGACTTCCACCGTCCACTGCTGAACCCCGGCTGGAGAATCAACATAAGCCTGGTTTCTGTTTGCGAGTGAGCTTGAGGCTTGTTTTGGACTTTTTTTTTCCCCCTTCAAATGCAAATAAGGTAAAGGTCAGAACAAATGAATCAGAGGTAGTGTTAAAAAGTGCACCCTTCCTATTAATCTGCCCCTTTTCAGGCATTTCCTTGTAAACCCGACATCCTCAGGTATGTGATCCCGCAAGGTATTACATGGCATTTCCTCAAGCGAAGGGAATTTACATATTTTCAAAGCAGACCTATGAATAATGTTTCAGCAGATTATCCTGCTGGAACTTGTTTGCGGAACAACATGAAAATATCCTCAATCTGCCCGTCGGGCCGAGCACGCAGGAGGGGTTTCTATTTATTGTACAACTTTGTCATTTCTACATGTGAGTGTGTTTAGTTTTAGTTCTGCAGCCAGGTACTGTGGAGTTCTCAGACCAGTAGCTGTCAGTAGCACGTGGCCTGTGTAAAAATGTTATTTACAGCAGGGTGGCTTTGTAATAACAGGAGAAAGCAAAAAAAAAAAATAAAATATTGCTAACTAGCCTTGTGTTATTCAAAAAGTTGGCATAGAGACCACCACACACACACACACACACACACACACACACACTCTCACACACATAGACAGACACACAGACACACACACCTGGACATCTCGGCATGGCCATCTGTCACAGGCCTGGATCTGCCAACATTTCTCTCCTTCCTCTGTAAACACGGTTGCTTTCTTGCCTTCACGGTCTGAACCCCACTGGCCATATTGTCCAGTCTGGTTAACGCACCCTCCATGATTCAAGGTGGATAAAACTGTTTAGCATGAAGGGAAGCTGCGGACAGCTAATCGGAGGAGACAGGACGAGATGCAGTAAACTTTTATTGCTGGGTTTGAGTCGGGGAAGCTTTGAGCTGGTCGCTGTACGCTCCTGTAAAATGAAAGGAATGAGAGGAGGCCAGGATTGGACCAGTGGTCATGTTGGGCTGGTGCAGAAATGATTGTTACATGAACATGAAATTAGATTAGAAAATAAGGTTATATTTCAGGCACGAACACCACATACCTCCACACTGTTTGATTTGCTCAAATGATATTCAGTGTAGCCTGCAGGTAAAGCAACAAACTAGCTCCCACATACTGTAAGTGCAAAAGAGTTTGACTGTTCTGAGGTCTTTTTCTTTTTTATTTCTCTGACACAACACCTGCAAAATGCAGAATGTATTAACCTAATCTTCACTCATAATTCATAATGATTTCCAGCAAAGTTAACTAAATAAATTTGTTTATGAATTTGCTGAACATATCAAGCCGTGGCCGATGCCTCTGTAGTGAAAACAAGCTAATAATGATTTATTTCATTCATATTTCGAGTTACTGTAGCAATACATTACATCTTGTAGCAAAAAAACATGTCCCTTAGCAGAGGTTTGAGCGTGTTGGCTCACAATTTACACAACTTCACAGATTATTTATTGACTGTAATACAACCAGTTTCCAAATATGAAGCTAAATAGAAATGATAACGTAGAATAGCTACTTGGAATTAAACGGAATAAACTCACGAGCAGAGAGTAAACTCTTGCAACGGTTTCGCAGTAATTCTAGGTTGGATCCTGCATGATCAAAAATATTATCTCCAATTTCCTGCCAAAAATCTTATAAATACAATCTGACGTCAGCCGGCAGGACTCTGAATCAAACACTACATCTTTTTGTGCCGTTTGCGACGTGCCCTGAAAGTTAATGCCAACTGTTTGCTACTTCTTTCCTCCTGCCATGCCAGCACCTTTGCCAAACTAAATAGATACACCCACTGAAGGAATAATTAAAAGCACTGATAAACAGTTTCGCCTCTCATATTATTAGCTGACCTCCGAACATTCGTTTGTTCTCTAGACTGGGCAGTTGTAAAGTCTCCATGGGGAAATGTGAGTGGGCAGCTGAAATGTATTCAAAGTGTGTTTCTGCTGCACTGACACGCAATTAATGCACTTAATGATTGTTCTGAAGTGAGTGAGTCTGAACTGGAGCAGTCTGTGTTATCTCAGTATGCAGTCACCAGGCTCATTAGTGAAGTAAGGGATGCTAATGCTAACACTGCGTGTCTGGCAACAAGTTGTACTCTTTGAGGTGTAATATATGTATATTATCATCAGTGGTCCCGTAATGACTTGATGAGTGAAAGTCACAAGTTGTGAGTCACAGTGGGTTGTGAGTGTTTCACAGCGATGCACAGTTACAAACAAAGCGTCAAATGAAGGATATTTGCACTGAGCCAGCAGAGAGGACAAGCTGCGCATCATGGCCGTGTTGTTTGAAAATGCTACCGCGTGACATACAGTTCGTCCCCGCGTTCTGATTCACTCGCGAACGATCTGCAGAACCACGGCTCACAGTCTGCTGTGTCAGCACCACCTCTGGCTGTGTGCTTTCCATACCAACTGCAGGGAAAACACAGATGCCACCAGAGCTGCACACAATCCGGCCTCCATGCGGGACTGCAGGCTGTTGCACACGGCTGCGATGACTGGACGGATTTGCCTCGGCCGGCTTGTACTCCACTCATTTTGATTTGAGGATTTGGGGCTGGAGTTGCGAGTGTTACACCAAGCCGCGTTCTTGTGAATCAAACCGTTTAGTGATGTGTGTAAATTATTTGCTTCTTGTAAAATAAGATTAGCAAAATGCGCAACTTTAAACTTGAGATGCACGGAGCTCTTTCACAAACACACTCACTGTTCTCATTGTTCTCGTTAACAAAGTCTGATCATAAATGCAAATAATACAAAATCCCAGCAGGTTATTGGATACAGTTCTGTCCTCCTTTCTGAAACAATGCTGAGCCATACATGCAGGAGCATAGTGACACCTTGTGTTGAAGAGAAGTATTACAAATGACAGGCTCAGCCATGTCTGAAGAACCAGGAGCCCTTCATAGTACTGTAATCACTTGTATATGATGCCTCAACATGTAAGAACACAACACAGTCACGCAGTTAGCTTCCCTTCTACAGTTTTATTATCACACTTCACGTTTTCCCTCAAAGAGCTGAGTCGCTGCAGCTCTGCTTACTCTCGTGTTACATGTACGTGGCCGATGTTAATTGGCAGTGCTTTTGCCTGACTAAGATATCCCACTCCTTCCAATTTTGCAGTGACGTTACGGGGGCCTTTCTTCTATCTGGCAGCCTCCGTAGCATCTCATCACTTTCCTTTGATATAAAAAAAACCCCCAGCGCAGTGCCAGCTGCTCGGCTGGATTGTCGACAGCACCGGCACATTAGCAGGCTGAATGACACAAATGCAGATGATTTTCAGAAAGCACATTAAGAGCGTTGCATTTGCGACATTTTTCATTTTATATTCCAGTGCTGGTTCGTTATCAGTGACTAAGGATACTATAAATAAATAAGAAAAAAAATAAATATATATATACTGATATATATAATATATATATATATTAAAAAAAAAAGAAAGCATCAACAAAAATTGCCTGCAGCTGATTCAGGAAGGAGAGCGAAAAGAGGCCAGAGACAAAAGATGATGTTAGAGGGATGAAAGGATGAGGGGGTGAGGGAGGAGAGGAGGTGGTAAGTGATGGTGGTGCTGGTTGGAAGGCGGGGGGGGGTGTTTGTATATGACGAGTTAGCATTAGATGGAGAGAGAGGGAGAGAGAGAGAGCGAGAGAGAAGGGGAAAGATGTTTTTCTGTGTCTGTTTTGTATTAAAACCTGTCAGGCGCATCACAGCTGATAGAGGAGTGGAGTGGCGCTCAGCGCTCAGCTGCAAAAACGCCAAAATCTGGGAAGTGAATCGAGGAGGGGAGCCCTCAGTGCGCTGGATATACAACTAACAAGTCCCTCTTTCCCCCTTCTCCTCCTCCTCTTCCTCCTCCTCCTCTTCCTCTTCAACTTCCTCTACTCTGTCGCCCTGTCTCGCTCCAACATGTTCTTCTTCCAGCTCGTCATCATGTCCGGCACGGTGTTGTTGGCCTACTACATGGAGTGCACGGACCTGTTCAGCGTGCACGTGCAGGGCTTCTTCTGTAACGACGCGGAGCTGATGAAGCCGTACCCCGGCACCGAGGAGTCCAGCTTCGTCCCGCCTCTCATCCTGTACTGCGTGGTGGCCGCTGCTCCCACTGCGATAGTGAGTAAACCCTCGTCCTCTGTGTGTGTTCCAGCGCAGCTTTTTAAAACCTGCAGCTTCTTGAATGATCTAAACCAGCAGCAATCCGCCTTGACATTGCGTTCTTTCTATCAGCCTTTCTCTCTGCACTGATTCACTTCTACAAACCTTTTAGCCTGAGCATTACCTACCTTTGTGTCCTCTGGCACTGTTTGATTCCACTTTGTCTGACAAAATATGGTAGAAAGTACCTGCCAGAATACCACTTTCATATATTTTTATGGTTTGGTTTATAAGTTCAGGACCTATTTCACAGGCTGAGCTTCTTGCGCTCCGTTACGGTGCCACATTTGTACCACAAAACATCAGTGAAGTGTAAAGTCATGGGTGAAGAACATGCGCTTTCCAGCACCGCAACGTATTTTGAGATTCACCGCCATTCTGGTTTGAAATCGTAAAGTGTGTTGTATTTCCAATTCATCCCCCGTTTTTTCAGATCTGCTTAATTAAAGGTACGCCCAGTTCATGAAACAACAGGAAGTCTAGTTGCCTGTAGCTATAAAGTGTCACTCTGTCCAATGGTAGCTGACGTTAAATAGAAAAGATCAGTGTCCACACTCCAAGCAACACGCTTATTCGAAGCAACTTTTCAACCAGATAAAGCGCATTCCCAACTGCCAGTGTGCGTTGTTGATGGATATTATTCTCCCATAATGCAATGCAGACAGGTAATGGTTGTTGAGAAGTTTAGAAAAGTGCAAATTAATCATGGGATGTGCTGGAACACATTTTAATTGAACCAGAAGCTTGTCAAATTCGATCGTCGGTGCCAGGTGTGATTGACATCTGACGTTGCACGTTGACCTTACATCATTTCCTGCCCATTTCCTGCCTAATATAATAGGATGGTTAGTGTACTAATTCACTGTGAAGAATTAGTGTATATTGTATGGATAAATACAAATTAGTTTATATTGTACACATATGGATATTTATTGTATGAATTTATTGTTTGAATAACATTTACTTTGGCATGTGTTAGCAGGAAGAGCACAGGGGTTATTAATACCACTCACAACAGCTACGTGTCATATGAGACAAATGACTGCAGCCCTTATTATAAATGATTACACTTACTCTATGTTACCTCGTATAAAACAACTGATTATAACCTGTAAATATTATCTATTAGGATTTCTGCCTCAGATGTGTCCAAACTGTTTATCTGCAAAGCTGACATATTGTGGTATAGGACAAGGACCAGGTGTGCAGTGCTGATTCAGCCGTCTCACGCAGGAGGAGCAGCATGCAGCCACCAGGTGTCAGTGTAGCTCCGTGCTTGCAGACTCCAACCACAGCACCTCAGAGCAGGCACCATATGCCTCTGGGCCCGTGGGTCAGTTCATTATTAAACCCATGTCAAATACCTTCTGCACACCTCGTGAAGGGGGTTTGCACGTGTCTGTTTGCGTGCCTCATAATTCACTTTATGTGAAGGAGAGAAACGGGTCAATCCCGGAATGCAGATACAGGCCGGTTCACGGTCGGACGCGGGTTTCAGGCTGCTTTATTCATGGAGCGCATGAAGGCCTGCAGTAGCGCATCGCATCTGCTATGATCTGATTTGTTTGCTGTAATGTATAAAGATCAGTTTCTCGCATCAGCTTTGGCTCTGACTGTAGCATATCTGCAGAATCGAGTGTTGTGCTGTGGAATCAAGAAAACTAAAGATGTATTCGAATAAATTCAGTTGAATTTTTGGTTACAACATGTTTGCTAGATACTATTATAATTAAATCATTTTTGTGATTTTAGATTTGACCTTTAGCGAGAGGTCAGATGAGTAACAGTCAGAGATAATGCACCAGGAGGTATCATCAGGAATCTGATGTGCAGTGTTTCAGTTTTGTCCGTTATTTCCATGGACCATGGACATCTCTCAGGACTTTATCTGTTCATACCATGGACACTTGCCTAAAGTGAAGAAAATATGGCAATTAATTCATATTTTCATGCATTTTAACAACAGCAGAAGCTAAAAAATTATTCTCTATTTTTATTGTGAGTGGGATGTGAGATGATGGCTTGTGTGTTATAAAGTATCAGGAAGTTCAGAGGACGATTTAACTTCTTGCAGCTTTTTTGCAGCATGGTTGTAATCAGTATAGCTGTTAGCTCGTTAATGTGTTGCGATGCCTTGTAAACAGAGGATGTTGTTATGGTTACTCATTTTAGAAGCGTGTTGACACAAGCAGGTGCATTAATGTTCAAGCAGGTGTTCATTATCAGGAAATAATGGACACCCTCCAGCCAATCAGAAACAGCCAGACCAGACCACATCGCTCGATAATAGTATAATACTATACAATCAGCATTTTAAGTGTACAGCAGCCTGTAGCTGGTGTGTGTGCTGAGTCCTTTGTGCATTTTAACCAAAAAAGCAAGATTTATTCCAAAAGTTTGCAAAATCTGTCTTTTCCAATCAGCCAACCCTTCCTAGCCCTTCCTCATTTAGCATGCTGTTTAAAGTTATAGTTCTGTATGTTTAATACAGGTTTAAATCAGTTGTTTAGGCATATTAAGTGTAGGGATTAGCAGCATTTGATTCATGAATTATTAGCATTTCATAATGGTGTGATTTCTCGACATACATGTCACAGACTCTAAGTCAGGGCTATCAAATGCGCCATTACAGTTGCACATTTGGATCACTCACACTAATCTTAGTATTATGATTACAATACCAATATCATATGCATTCCCTTTAACTTAATGCTCAGGTGCTGTGTGTGTATACTTGGTTTAAGAACGATATGTCACGTTCTATTGGATGCTCAAATGTAATGCTAAATGTGAATCAGAATTAATAACCTGTGAGTATCATGCAAAGCCTTTTAGCATTGTTACAGTATGCATCTCATTGTTGTATCCCACGTCTCTTTCCAAACAGACATCCTCCTTCTCTGTTACAGTTTCAAGTGGCACTTCATCAGGGCTGAGATTGTTAAAGATGTCTGTTTCCTGGACACACGCCACCCGTTCATTTGTAATGAGATATTACTGTTCTGCTGCGTCTTTGTGTCTCCCGTTAGTTGTGTTTATTATCCGGGACATTTTGCTCTCCGGCTCTAAACAACAGGAGTGCATTACTGGGAACGTTTGGCCGAAGTAAGATCGGAAATTATTGTCACTTTTATTGCAAAAAAAAAAAAAAAAGAAGCATCCCGGAGCTCGCATTTTCTCCCCATAGCTAATTGCTATGCTGACACTGTGTTAATACACACCTGTACACACGCACACTCTGACACACACTTAATCTGACATACACAACGAAATAAATTGGTTTAAAATCTGGAAGAGCGATCTGATTGGCCAGGAAATGTGACAGACAATGTTATTTACAGCTGATTTGGTTAAAGTGCATCTGTGCGCAGTTTTGACAGACTCTTCTGCACTGCTGACTTCACAAAACAGAAAAGGAAGAAAGAGGAAATGTCACTGTAGACTGACCGCAAAATGGAACCAACAACTTCACCGTTACACAATATATAGGTGAAGAAAGCTCTTTGTTAGTGTATTAAAACAGTTGTGTTCTCGCTATTTTCTTTTTTCTTTGCATCTCTCTCATTGGCCTAAGTGCAGCCTTTGTATTTCCCTGTCCCCTCATTTGTCCGTGTGCCACCCCAAACTTTTTAACTGTGACCTTTGAGAGTGCTGCGTCAGGTGTTCTAAGTTTCTCACAACACTGTATATCGCTCCGTCGCTGCACGCGTCATAAATCGGAGAAGCAGCCCATTGGGATTTACGGTGACATGGCCGGGATGATGGCCAATTAGCAAAGAGGCAGTAATTTATGCAGAACGCTCTGCATGGCCAGACCAATGGGAGGCCATGGAGGTTAGATGGGTCATATTGATGTAACTACAGGTCGTTAAACCTGTTCAGCTGTGGACAGTTGCTCCTTCACCGTCAGAGCTGAGACAAAGGAAGCACGCTGTTGTTCTTGTCAAGAGCGGATCCAACAGAAACGGGTGGCTGATCGATGCACCGAAGTTACCACGACAGCTGACTCTAGATGCAACTTTCTCCAAAGGTGGGGAGACACCAGAGAACCTGCAGCTCTCAGACCAACAAGTCCACAGCTGCTGGTGGAGCTCCTGGTTTGCTGCTTCCATTCTTTTGCAGAGATTCTTGTTTTTCTCTGCTAGAAATACTTAGAAATCAATGGGGCTGTTATTTATTTAGATAAAGTAGCCAGTTTCCACACTTTCATGATCTACTCAGTACTACCTGAATGTGACCCACAACATGACCCTGCACAGCAGTGAATGGAAAAGTGACTCATAGCTAAAGCTAATTAGCACAAGGAAGAAGGACTTTACCAGCTTCAACAGAAAATTGCAGTGAAGGAAACTTAAATTCGCCAGACACGGCTAATTAGCATCAACAAGCCCACCAAAAAGTAGCAAGGTCTGCTGGGTAATAAATCTACAGGTTGCAGGAACTGGAACTCTTCTTATTTCTATTTTATTTAAGCCCTTTGAATTGTCTTGTTGCTGCGAAGTTCTACACAGCAGCCCAGAAAACAATTAAGAAGACATTAAATGAGCATTAATAGTTGTTTTTTTTTTTTTTTTATGGGCAGCGTAACGAGCTAAAGACGCAAGTTTTACAAATTATCGCCTTTTAAAGCCAACGTGTTAATGTGAGCAAACACTTGCCTATTTACACTTCCAGCAGACATGGAGCGGTGTTAGCATTCATTTGGAGCTGTGTCCCTGGCCACCCAGTGAGTGTTTGGGCTTGTGTCACCCAAAGGGTTTTTCCCCAGCTGGGAGCACTCTGGGAGTTTACTTTGTGTTTTCAGCTGAGATGCTTTGGTAGCTGTGTTGTGTAATGTCCTACAGAAGTAGCAGTCAGTTACTGTGTTGCAAATACATAATTTTTGGAGCTTGTGTTCCTGTTCAGAGGCAATCACACATGCAGGATGTGATGCTCTATCTTTGTAATAGTTGTACTGCCACTCCTCCACTGTGATTGGACGGCTGGACAGTAAGTGACAGTGATTACTGCTGTGTTTGACTTGTTTAAGGTCATTTCCATTAGCATAGTAGCCCAGCACCTTATCAGGCTGCTGGGGTTTTTAGCCTAGCATAAATATGTGGCGCCTCACTGCAAACAATTCAAAAAATATGCGAGCTAAGAGGAAAAGGCTTTGGTTGACACTACCCTAACATACAGTATTCCATCTAATGAGCTCTGTTTTATTCTTCAGTGACTCCTGAGGCAAATGTCTGTCTGAATATCTTCAGCTGCTAAATGCTCCACCAGCTCCTCACCAGCTTTGTCACTCAACCGGTGCAGGTTTGGAAGCGTGCAGTCAGACTATCAGAGTGTGTTTGCTGACAACAGCCGCCTGCAATGCTGCATACTGATGAGAGCGGCGAGGGTGGACCAGACAGTAAAGGTGCAGGCTGGCCGAAACAGTGTGCTGAAAGCCGCTAAAACAGCCCATGAGACGTTGATGCTCTTCCCAGTTTTATATCGTTGTAAACCTTTGAGCTCTGGACTGTTGTTTGGACAAACTAAGCAAAATGTAGCTATCGCCTCACTGAAGACCTGCACGAGGTATTTGTTATCAGTTTTTGACATTTGAGAGAATAAGAGATGAATTGAAACTGCACTGGAGCAATGGTTAGAAACAGAAAGTGTGAAAGACACAGTAAAGAATATTAATCTACCTATTTATCTATCTAGAAGTTGTATTTGATTGATCAGTTTGGTCCTTTTTGGCCAGTTTAGCCACCTGCAACTTGAACTACCAAGATGTGTTTGTGATAAGGTGGAAGAGATCTTAACAGCATGTAAACGTTACCAATCGAGCCAAGTCTGGTGCGGCCTCAAATTCTCGACTTTTGGCAGCAAAACGTACGACTCCCTGACTCTTTTCCGCTCTTCCACAGGGTGCAGTTGTCATGTTTAATTTGTGAGTGGGAGAAAAATGCGAGCAGGGTGAAACATACAAAAAAAGGTCCTCCTGATTACTGCAGGCAGTTACCGTCTGTCATTTTAATGTCACAGGTAGGGTATTTTATGGGCTTTGAAGGGTATTGCGGACCTGGGCTCGCATAAATCTGTTATGCTGGTGGGTGTGTAGTAGATGAATTAGAAGTCTTTTCATTTCAGGCAAACTACTACGAAGGGTGAGGAATGATGTCAGAGTGTGTGCTCATTGTGTCTGTTGCTCAACCTTTTCGTTTTCCGCTCAGACACCACACCGTGTCTGTCGGATGCTGACTTGTTCCCCAGGTTTCCGATGTGGCGCGATTGGACATGGCTGTTTCCAGTCAGCTGCAGGTTTCATGACTTTTGTATTTAGGAGACCGAGGGCCGCACGAAATGAGACAATCAGTCAGCGGTAACTAACCTTTTCTGCGGCGAGGCAGACTCTAGTGAGACAAATACTTCAGGGCAATTACTAGCTGCTTGAAAATGTTAAAGTGGTTATTTAGGAGAAGTATCAGGGAATGACTCACTGATTAGCAGCGTTTAAGGGACCTGAGTGCAAATGAAAAGATTTTAATGAAGTTATTTTAGGAGACACATCGGCGCTCCCTTCATGGATAAACCGGCCCATATTTCAGATGCAGCATACTGAGGCCTGTTGGGTTTCTGTTGTTTCACGACATCTGCCCGTTATGTCCTGCAGTGAAATCATTCTAGTTAGCCATTGTCAACAACAACAGCGGCCCTCTATTGGCCCTGTTCAGCCATAACCGAGCTACAACACGTTTCTAGTTCCGTTCTATTTGAAGATTAAGGACCTTTTTTTGGGGTGTGTTGGCTTTGAAGACAGATGTTTCTAGGTCAGCGTGCATCAGAAGATGCACTTTTTTCTGTCACGATGCATTTGATGATAGTTTCATTTGGTATTTGCATGCATTAAGTCAGCCATCATCAAGTGGAAAAAGTGTTCAGATGTTAATTCAGCGTCCATCATGCTGACAAATCCAGACAGGACTAAATCCAGTGCCGAGATTTTAAACATTCACATTTCTTTTTTTTCTGCTGTCAGTCCCTCTTTGTTCCCTCGCTTTTGGAGTTTTCCAAAAAAAACCCCAACCCAACACAAAACCAGTCGCGCTCGCTGCTCGTACCTGCAAAGAAAGAAATCATTTAGAAGAAAAAACATGTTGATGATAAAAAAGGCATTCAGGAGGGACGGAGGAAAACACAGGGGTTTTGTTACCTGTCCTGGGCCTCAAAACAAACTGCTTCTATGAACGCACACGCACACACACACACACTACACACACCCCCCCAAAGGCCAAAATCACATGCGTACACTCATATGCGCACACTTCCACTCATAAACACTCACATATTTTTGCAGCAGACTGCGTCACCCGAAGCAGCTGGCAATGAGTTTCATTTTGTGTGTCCAGCAGCAGTTTTTCCATTAGACCTGATGTAACGTCCACTCTGTAATGGACCCGATGAAAGGCTGCATTAGGACACGGTGCTTTATGTACACAGGGCAGACGGGGGCACAGTGTTCCTCTGCTTCTTTAATGGGATGCCTAACTTTCTCTTCTCTTTCCTTCCTCGTCTGTGTGTGTGTGTGTGTGTGTGTGTGTGTTTCTTCTGCTCTTTCTCTTTACATCTTCATCTCTGAACCTCTTCCCGCCCGCCTCCTGCCTCTGCCTGGCGTTCTTCTGTGTGTCCGTGTGCAGATTTTCATTGGAGAGGTGTCCATGTATGTGATGAAATCAACGAGGGAAGCTCTCCTGGCCCAGGAGAAAACCATCGTGACAGGAGACTGTTGTTACCTCAACCCCCTTATCCGCCGCATCATACGCTTCATAGGTATGGAAAGTTTTTCGTGGCAAATAGTCGCAACTCGCCCCGAGCTTCTTCGAGCTCATGGTACCAGGTAGCAGCTGACAACCCGGGGCCTCACGCCGCCGTGAGCAGACACGCTCGAGCATCAGGAAATAGGTGCGCCTGTCCTGTCGCATCAAAACAGGGGGCGGGAAATCGGGTTGTTTGCATCTCACAGGATACACTGACCATCCAAGTGAGGAAGTGGTCTCAGTGTTTTGCTTTGAACCTCAATAACTCAAATTAAACTAAATCAGCATCTAATAGGCAGAAAG
Source organism: Datnioides undecimradiatus (assembly GCA_008933995.1). NCBI lineage: Eukaryota > Metazoa > Chordata > Actinopteri > Lobotiformes > Datnioididae > Datnioides > Datnioides undecimradiatus. Next base: position 596,775 of record WARS01000007.1, on the reverse strand, counting down.
CAGGTCGGAGATTTCCGTGACATCATAACGTACATCTTACCGCCTATGATACTGTGATCGTGACTTGGGATGTTTGGTTGCTCAGTGTGTGAGCAGCCCTAACAGTGTAGTACAGAGTTTAGTATTTATTGTATATAATTTAAAGATGTTATAGATCCCAGACGAAACTGACAGGAGGGTGGGGCTGAGAGAAAAAGAGGCAATTACACTCCGTCTCCTGCTTCAGCCCCACAGACAGCACCATGGATTTATCAATACGCAGCACAGTTGGGCTACTGATATTTCAGAGGCGGGCCGGGGCCACAGATTCTTCAGTCTCATAAAGGATCAATGAGGCAGACAAGCTAGAGTGAAATATACAGCTTAACAGCGCCTCAGCCCCCGAACGCTCTCTTTTGAGGGGAGCAATGACGGGTTAACCGGGGGGGGGCAACTGTAGGTATAGGCTACAACAGCTAGGAGGTGGAGGTGATGGTGTCAAAGCACGTAGACATTGTTTGTGTAATTACTCTTACTGCCAATGGGGGGAGACATTAATCCTGACTTGTAGGTTTTTACAATGGGGGATGCATTTTGGTCATTTTGCTAACAAGGGGGGTGGCAGCCGCCCCCTCGTCCCCCCCTTACACATCACCTCCTGCCAATGTACCTCATTCCTGTGAAGCCCCAGTGTGGTGCATCACCCCGGCACAGCTGCACTGCACCAAAAGACCAAATAAACAGCTTAATTTTCATGATTTTGGATCATTTCACTCGGTTTAGAGCGAATATTCGACCCACTGACTCTGATTTAGCTAAGGTGCCACATCATTATCCACAATACAGTTATTTTCAGTTTAGCCTTTGATTTTGTTAAGTTCTAATGTTTCATATAAAACTATAGAAAACTGTCTTAAAAGCTCAGCAAAGCATCTGCAACCACAAGATTCCTTCTGTGGCTGTAAGCTTTTAACCAGGAAGCAACACGCTCCATGTGTCATGACTAAGCCGACGAGTGCTGTCAGTCACCTGCGAGGGGAGCTCCAATGCAAAAAGCGACTCCAGCAGTAACCCTGATGATTCAGAGCCTGGGCGATTCGGTGTTTTAAGAGGAGTTTGTTCATGTTATAAAACACCTCCAGCGTCATGCGAGAAGGACTTCTCCAACACGCCTCCTACAAAAGATCACAGCCTGTAACGGAGAAGATGCACCGACAGACAGTTTCTGCTGTGTCACAGACAGGTTGATATGGTGGAGGATGAATTCAGAGAGATTTAGAATCAGGTGTTCCACAAATACTTTTCATTGTTTGATCAGCGCAGTTCGATGCTCTATGTCACTGATGCCTGGTCATCCAGAAGATTGATGCATGTTAACATGACGCTTTAATGATTAATGGGCTCATATGTTGATGTTAGCAAGACTACACACCAATATATACCAGTTTTTATACAGATAAAATACTAAATAAGCATGCATGCGGGTTGTTGAGTGTTCTTCCTGGGTTTACACTCTGAAACATGTGGCTGAACTTGAACTGTTTATAGGAAGTTGTGCGTGCGGTTGGATCCTGATTGGCTGATCGGCCGTCGACTCCGCTCTTTGGTCGGCCAGGTAAACTTGCTGGTTGAGGCTTTTCAGGTGAAATACAGCAAAACCGGGCTGACTGGAGGGATTTCAGTAATTCTCCAGCGAACGGAGCCAATTGGGATCGAGTCCAGCTGCGATGCATTTACTGCAGCTCCCCTGAAACTGCATTAGCCACCGAGGCCAAAATTGAATTTTGACATCTTTATCAAACGCGTTGTATTGTATAGAACATTCTCCTCCTTACAGCAGAGCTGCTTTACATCAGTCGCAGGTAGGGTTTGTAGGAGCTTACGAGACATCCAGCTACAGTCTCTGAATGAAGATGCTTACCACCACGGGGCCGGAGTGGGCAAACTGACAGGCTCTTTGCTATCTGTTCCAGTAAAGGAGGTCGCCTGCTGGACCTTCCTGGCACAATCAGAGCTGCATTGTTCATTTTTAAATAATGCCCCCTCAATTTATAAAACACTCATCAGAAATTCATTAGGCAATTCATATGATTTATATTTCCGCCTGTTCCCGAACACACTCTCAAATTTGTAGGATCATTGAGGCTTTTAGTTTCCCGCTCTCGTGCTCCCTCCCATCTCTTCTCCTCTCACCCTAATTCCCCCTCTCTATTTCCACTCGATGCCCTTCACACAATCGTGTCCCTGTACCCCTCGCAGGCGCCCCCGCTTCACCCCCACCCCACTCTACCCCCAGCCTTCTGCAGTCCCCTCCCCCATCGGAAAGAGAATACAAAGCAGAGTAATTTCATGGCTAAGCAGGCCAGATAATCAGCAGTCATATTTCACAGCAAAAGGAATGCAGACGCAGACACTGGTCAGGGTTGGTGGGCTCAAAGTGTCAGTGCCATCATTCATATTCATATTCATCTTTTTTTTTTTAACTGTCTGTTTATGTTTTCCCTGCCTATTGTCCACTCATCTTTCCCTCTGATTTAACTTCATTTGATTCCAACATTTCTGTTCTTTTTTCAACAACAGAGGGAGAAAAAAAATCTGATAAATCACAGATTGCTGCTGTGGCTGCTGATATACAAAATCTTTCAACTGAAATAAAAACAGAGCTTTTCTATGGGGTTTTGCACTGATATGACCATCATACGCTGGAAAACAAACACTTTATATACTGACACACGTCAGAACATATGCGGACATATTTGTGTGATAATCACATTTTGGCTGATAAAAAAGTAATATTATATATAATTTAAAATACTTCATAATAATAATATAAAGATATCATTTTGTGTCTAGTCAGTAATAATGGTAAATTCATAAGTGCTGCAAACTCTATTTATGATCATCAGATGTTCTGAGGTTTAGCTCTGCCTTTTGACAGTGGGGAGCTTATGTGTGAGTGTTGCAGGCCAGATGTAAACGCTGGTTATAATGTCATTGTGTCATGATGTAATGTGGAAACCTATGTGAAGCATTTAAGACTTTGTGTTTATGTGTTAATGTTTCTGTGCTGTGCTGTAAACCCTCACTGTGTGTGTGTGTGTGTGTGTGTGTGTGTGTGTGTGTGTGTGTGTGTGTGTGTCTGCCTGCCTGCGTGCCCCAGGTGTGTTTGCATTCGGCCTGTTTGCCACGGACATCTTCGTCAACGCGGGCCAGGTGGTGACGGGAGGTCTCTCGCCCTACTTCCTGTCAGTGTGCAAACCCAACTACACTGGCACAGAGTGTCGTTTTAATCACCAGTTCATCGTCAACGGCAACATCTGCACCGGGAACCCCGTTGTGGTGGAGAACGCTCGCCGGTCGTTCCCGTCCAAGGACGCTTCGCTGAGTGTTTACTCTGCTGTTTACCTGACGGTGAGTAGAATAATACACAGGTGCTAGGCGCAGAAATGATGTTAGGCTTGTTTGGAACCATGTTGCTGGACTTGTCCTTTTGATGATTTAACATCGGTTACACGGGAAAAAGGACATTGGTTTTTCTACCTGCTGTTTCACACTCGTGCAAAAGATCACGTGTGAAGTCGTCTAACAGATGAAGACCCTGCATGTGCAAGCGATGTCAGGTCGCGGGTGAGGAAAGTCGCTTCTCTGAGGATAATAAAGTCTGCATGGAGGCACTCATCAATTTAACTGTGGAGAATTAAGAACTATTCAGCTGCTCAGCTAAAAGATATGGCTTTTAATCACGCAGTTTCTGTTCTGAATTGTTGCAAATAAGTCTGTGTAATCAGTCAATAAAGTTAAAATCAAATTAAGGCTCTATATGTACATAAATATGGTGAATGTAATTCACATTCAGCAACATAGCTTGACACGTACTTGCTGAGCCGAGTGTAAACAAAACAAATGTTCTCCACCAGATTTTTGGGATTTTCTTCAACACAACCTGAGCGCAGTTAATTAAAAATCAATGTCAAATGTACTTTTGGCACTAGAGGTACTCATCTGGGACTGAATGTAATTAGTTTACATCTTAGTGAAAACAACACCCAAACACTCAGAGATGAATAGATCTTTTTAGCAAGGGCTGATTAGAGTTTTACACAAGATCTGAACTTGAAGAAAAGCTTTGAAAAAAGAAGGATTCCTGGCAGTAAAAGGGTGCCGTGTGGCACCTCTGGGTCCTTGGGTGAGGAATTGGCAAGGAGGGACTAAATATTTCTTGAAAGTGTGTCGGGGAGTAGTTCATACAAGCATACGCTGGTAGGTTCAGGCATTTTTAGAAAACCGCCTGGAGGAACACATGAAGAATAGCTTTTTGAAGGGCTATTTGAAGAGCTGCTGTTTGATATCAGAGTGACGGCGGGGCTCGACTGCTGCAAAGTGAAAGAGAGAGCAGGAGCGCAGATGTTATCAGCAGGAGCATGAGGGATTCAAAGGCAGATCGTTGATGAAAAGAGGTACAGCATCTCGGCTGGCATGGGACGAGGTAAGAGTTCAAGAAGTGAGAGCATATGTAGGAAGGAGACCTGAGTGGATGTTTCAACTTTCTTTATTGGGTTAATTTTTTATTCTCTCTGAACCCCCCCCCCCCCCCTTTGTTTCGGAGAGTGATCTCACTTATATGATGTAAGTTTTTGACATCTTTCCTCAACTGTTTTGCAATCCAATGGAGGCTTTGTGCTCTCATCAAATAGTAAGATATCCAAGGTCTACCTAAAGAAAGGTAGTAGGGCTTTTGTTAAATGTCTAGGTTGCCATAAAGAACCTATTTTCATTGTTTGTTTTTGAGTTTTGCTGGTTTTGTTGAATGTTCTCTTTGCCCTCTTTTCCAGATGTACATCACCAGCACCATCAAGACCAAGTCCAGCCGCCTGGCCAAGCCCGTGCTGTGTCTGGGCACGCTCTGTTCAGCCTTCCTCACCGGCCTCAACCGAGTGTCAGAGTACCGAAACCATTGTTCGGACGTAGTGGCTGGATTTATACTGGGATCAGCCGTTGCTCTGTTTCTGGTGAGGACCAGTGAGGACTGAGAGGTTGTTGGGGAGTGGGTGCAAGTGGAGATTAGAGGGGAGGAGAGAGCTGATTATTCTGAGGTGGATTCTGGTCATGACTTATTTTTGAATTCTAATAGCAATTTCCAGCTTCTTTTTGGAGCTGACCCAAACTAGTAATTAAATGATTAGCTCAGGCTGCAGCCCTCACCAAAGCCCGTAACATGGTTTCAATGCCATTTTTGAGTCTATGTGTAGGTCCTACAATCCTTAGAGATCCAGTCCTTTTTGTATTTATATCAACCTTTTCTGACATACAGACCACATATGGGGTGAAATCGAAATGTTCTCTGATTGGTCCTCGGTCCTCGTCTGCCATCCCCTGTAAAGTTGTCCCCTTATGCAGTCAAAGTTACCAGGCCATGCTGCGTTCAGGCCAATTGTTTTATTGCACCGTAGAATGCACGCACAGGTTTGACGTTGGATGTGTGTGAGTTCAGTCATGTGTGATGAGTTCATCAACATTTATATGGCAATGCAGTTAAAAGCAGTAGTTCATGAAGAGAAGGTAGTGGGAAGGGATATGAAGAAGGATGAAGCAGGTTTACCCCGACCTTCAATGAGGTTCACATTCAGGTGAACATTTGTGTTGTACCATATGTACGTTGCTTTGGATAAAAGCGACTGCCAAATGACATTGTAGAATTGTAGGTGAGATAGGATAGAGAGAACAAGTGAGGATGCATTGGTTGATTGGGGGAAAGAAGGAGAAGACAAGAAGGGAGAGAAAATACTGAGGTGGCACCTGGATTTTTCCTGACATCAGCAGTCCCTCCAGTTTAGAGAGAGCTCAGTGAGGAAAGGCAGAAGATCCAGAGGCTTGCAGGAACCTTGGAGGCAAAACTAGTTGTAAGTGGTGGTTATGCTTAATTTAGAGATTATGGAGGGAAGCAGTGATCTAATAAAATCTGGTTTTGTACTCCAGAGAGTGGGTGATCTTGTTATCTTCAGCAGTCCTTTTCTGTGTCTTATTAGAACAAATGTCACAACAAGGCAGAGACTGTACCAACTGGGCTTGTGTTGCCAAGCAAGAAATGTCCAAGATAAGCCTCCTGTGGTGTGCTGTCAAACAGCCTGGCTTCAACTGCAAATTACAAATGGCTTTTTCGCAGCAGTGTTTTAAATGCAGAGTCGTGATTAAAGCTGAGACTGTCAATTTGTTTTTGGGGGTAAAGAGAAAAGCCTGTTGACGAGAGAAAGGAAGGTGGAGGGAATCCCCTGTCTGAGAAATCAAACAAGATGTATTTAACAGTCTCAGAGGCTTCATTACATGTAATTGCCACTGGGCTTGGAGACTCAAAGCAGGAAGGAGAGTGAAAGAGATGAGAGGGAGAAGACATGCAGGGGAGACTGATGAAAGAAGAAATCAGGGATTGTTGTTCGTTCATTGGCTGCTGTTGGCTGATTTCAGAGTTTTTTGATTCAAACAAAGAGAAGCAGCATTGTGACATGAGATCAGGGGGAACCTCCTTAGATGTTCTGTCACTACGGGGATCAGGCGTGGTGAGGGTTTTGAAAATTGCAGGGGAATCTACACAGTGGCAGAAACGCACTGCAAGCGAACAAACACAGCAGTTACATGGTGATTTTGATTTAGTTTACTGTATCTGTTTTCAGCATTTTACAGGTAGCTGGATTTACCACAGGTATGCACCAGTAGGAGAATCTCTACCTTACATTTCTGCTGTTATAAATGAATTGCCAGAATTTTGAACCCTGCCCCATTTGGCCAGCCGTGCTCTAAATGCTCTGTCCTTATGATGGTTGATGACCCTGGCTGGCTTCTGTCTGATGAAGAATAGACTAAAACAGGCCTGATATATCAGCCCAAATGACCAGTCCACAGCAGTTCTGTCGGCTCAGAGAGGCCATGCTTGGGCTAAGTGGTTCTTTGAACAAAATGCTAAAATCATATTCTTTTTGCAGGAAGCTGGTCAGAAACCAAAGAACTGACTAGATTTAAAATGTGGACCTGATGTTGTGTTAGACTTAAAGCAAAAGGATCGTCAGTGTCAGTTCAGTTTGTCTTGAGCAGAATGTCTGGATGTTTGGGGCTGGACATTTCATCAATACCACAAATGCCACCTTCTTAGTGGTGCTAGAGGAAATGTCAGGCAGTCACCATAGAAGTAAGATTCATTGTCTTGGAACCATGGGTGTCATACTACATTGGTACCTATCCATTGAGTATGTAGATGCTGAAATACGGCGTATCAGCTGATAAATAAAAAGTCGGAGCTGCTGCTGGTGCTATAAGTATGGGATCATCCTCCAGAGACCATGAATGTCTATACCAACTTTCGATCCATTTCAGTTAACATTAAGTAAACAAAAAAATCTATCTATGAGCATACCATAAAACATTTTTGTTTTGCTACGATATAAATATTTCACAAACAACAGTTTTCCACCCAAATGCTGAAGACAATGAAGTGCCTTAGATATGTAAAATGAGATTGTACATCTCTGTATCTTAAAGTTGCTGTATGCCTGGACTGAGCATTACTTGTCTGGGCAGGCTTAGTCTTGATTGCAAGTTGATTGATGAAAACCCTGTTGGGTGTTAACAAAGTGTAGACCAATGAGGTGCAACAGCTGTACAGGACGGTAAGGAGAGGTCCAGATTCTCTGTGGTGAGCATTAGGAGATCCTTTAAACCCATAGAAGATGTTCTGATGGTGTCAGATTGTGATCTGACACCATCTGTGATCTGAGTGCTTGCAGTCATATCTGCTCTTGTCTTGTCAATTGTGTTGTTGAGTCAGGTTGAAGCTAAATGCTAGTGATGTGCAGTGTGATCAACATGAAGCACTTTGTCCTTGAAACAGGAGCAACCACACCCTCTGTTTCGATGAAGGTTATAAGCTTTCAATGATCGGCCTATAAAAATTGACATACATTGAGTCAGTGATCTCTGGGGAAAGATGAACACAAGGAAGTCAATCATCATCTCAGCAGCTTTGAAGCTGCTCATTTCCAGCTTATTATCAGCAAAAAATGAACTGAAGAGGGCTTTCTCTCTCAGACACATTTACCCAGAGCTTCCGATGAAGCTTATCAAGGTCTTGTCACCTGAAAGCAGGCGATTTGATGGACTGCTATCTTGAGGGAAATTAATAGGGACAAAGAGAGTAGAAAGCAGGTATAGCTCAAATCCCTGTACCATCAGTGTTCACAGAGAGGAGATCTGAATGGACTCATCAAATGGCAACTGCCTTTGGTCTTATAAGAGCTTTGTCCTTTGCCAGCAGACTGAGGGATCAGTGTTGAGCACTCGGTTGAGGAGCTGCAAGAGGATGTTGGCGAAATCCTGACAAGAGACAGAGGTGTCCACTTGATCCAAGACAATGTAAAGGCACATGCCTGCCAGATCAGTTCGAAGCAAAGCCATTTGAAATTTCAAACGCCCTTTGATCTAAAACTCCAATTCGATGCTTTCAAGGTATGTAGAATTGTGATTAAACAGGAATATCTCAGATGTATTTCATGTGCCTTATTCTGTGTGGATCTGAATCCGTTCTATCTTTGGAACAAAATTGGATCCTGTGGAAAGTGAATACTCAAATGTTATTTGATATCTCAAATCTGGGGGAAATCATCTCAGCATTTCCATGACAACAAGGGAATTTCACTTTGCTCACCTGAGACAGTATATGGCAGTTTGGCCTCAGCTTGTCTTAGAATGGATGACAAGATGCAAAAATGGAAAGAAAGCAGTCTTCCACGGTCTTTGGGGATGCGCCTCAGTTGAGTGAAGAGAAGAAAGTGGGATCCCTTCTGAAATGCATTTGAAGCAAGCAGGGATGGTTGTGTCTTAAAAGATAGGTTTCATCCAAGGATAGATAAAAACAGTCTCTAGGGAGAAAAAAAGCTGTTTGTGTAGAATTGAGCCCAAACAAATGCGCTTTGAACATTTTTGACTCGTCCATGACTCAAGTCCTAATCAAAATTAAGTTTAGATGCATAGTGACAGACATTTTTCTATAGAATTCATATGTTTTTGTGAAACGGTGACTCTGGAGTGCCGTCCTTAGATTCTAGCCCAGCAGCTGTTTTTCGTTCATTAGCTTGGTGAGGGAGCACTAGAGAGGCACTGTCCCTGAACTGCCACAAACAAGGATTCCTTGAGCATCCTCTAGCAATGAATCACCCCCACTTCATTTTCTCCTTTGCCACTGCCTGAGGGCATGGTTGGCCTGCGGGGGAAGGCGGGTGGGTGCTGCCTTCTTTGATTAACTAGTCCATGGAGTACTACAGAGATGTGACAACCTTGGTGGTGAGTCTACTGTTAGAAAACCCTACAGATGGACAAGAAACAGAATTTACAATTAATTATAATTCACACAAGTTTTAACAGACATATAAATGAAGAAACAGCGATTCAGCTCACAGGGCCTGCTGGGCGTAGTGCCACGCCATAGAAACGAACACCCTGGAGCATCTCCACTGACTGCATTAAACGACAGACACATTTTGTAGACTTGTACAATGTTTGATTGAGCTCTTACTCCCAAATAAAATTTATTTTAGAGTGATAACTGTTCTGAACCAAAAAATATGGACACACCTCTCCAAAAAACTCACGGGTCCTCTTAATTCTTTCTAGTTGGAGCATAATATGTCCGTGACTCGAATGAAGGCAGGCAGTCTGATTAAACCTCAAAGACATCTCTTTAATATTGATAGCAGGTGACATTTTCTTTTGACAATAGCATTGGTATGCTAATGCTAAACTCATTTTTTTTTGCAGGTAACAGCATGACTGCTACTTCTTGTAGTAAAAGTAGTAAAGATTTGTCTTGAAGGACTAGATACGTATATGCATCCTTCCTCTTTGTGGCTAGTTGCAGTACTTGTGTGTGGAGTCTTTATCTAGTTATCCAAGCTAGCAGCGTGGCTGTTTTTATGGCATTATCAGTCCTTTCATCACTTTGGTCCAGACTGAAATATCTTAATGTCTAGGTGATGGATTGCCAAGTACTTTTATACATTTATAGTTTACAGACAATGAAGCCAAAGGTCGTGAGTAGACTTTTTCTCTGGCTTCATCGGTGAAATGTCTCATCCACCTGTTGGGTGCCATGAAATTTAAGTACACACATATTATGCCCCCTCTCAGAAATAATTATGATCTGTGGTGGTCTTTTAACTTTTCATTCAGCGCCGCCATCAGGACAGACTTTCTAGTTACTCAATCCAAAACAGCCTAGGCTGCACTTTTTTAAGGCTAATTAGCAATGTTACCATGCTAACATGGTTTACAAAGATGATGAAGCAAAGTATACCAACTTTAGAATATTAGGAATATTATCTTTAGAGCATGACAGTTAATGCTGTTTAACATTGCAGCGATCCTTCTGATGAACGTGTATTTAGCCAGTCTGGTTGGTTTCACAGTAGGTTTGTCAATGAGACCAGTCACCAGGTCTGAATGAATCCTTGATGTTTCAGTTGCATGCAAGCCTGGGTCATAGTTAACCTAGCTTGCTGTTAATGCTGAACTGTCCTCGCAACTTCACAGGGTATTTGTGTTGTGAACAACTTCAAAGGCGTCCACAGTGCAGCCGCTAAACAGAAAACTGAAGACTACCGTGGTCTGCCTCTGATGACCTTCCCCCGTGTGGAGAGCCCCCTGGAGACCCTCAGCGCACAGGTACCTGAAAACCCTTAACATGGCATCCCAAAAACCTAATCTCTATGATGTGCATTATCTTTTCCTATTAATGAGCAGAACTCCCTCAAGACCATGAATTTAGTAAACTGTAATCTGGTGTGCACTGTAATCTGCTGTCACTGCAACTTGCTGCAATTTGCTTTCATTTCCTGCCTCAAATAATCGTTTCCTGGAACTTCCCTAGAGAAAAGGTGTTACGTTAATCAACGATAGGGTTTCAGTATCAGTCACATAGTTGGTTCACCGTGTGTTCTTTTTTCTTTCTCTTTCTTTCTTTCTGTTTCTTTTCTTTCTGTTTCTTTTCTTACACTAAGCAATGACCCATGGTCAACAGAACATACAGGCATGACATTTTGCACTACACCCCTCTCCTCCCTCCCAAATGCACAAAAACACATACAGAACCTCCCACAGAGCACTCCAGATCCTCGTTGACAATGATTTCCTCTTCTTTCTCATTTCCACACCTTCTCCCTCTCCTGACTCCCCTGTCTTTCCTATCCTTCCTGAATCCTTACACCGCTTCTCCCCCCCCCCCCCTTTTCAGAACCACTCGGCATCCATGACGGAGGTCACATGACTAAGGGGGCAGCACCGGGTCACGTTTGCGTCTCCACAGCACTTCCAGACACAATGACGAGGACGCATGCCACGTGGCTCCGAATGCTTAATAAAAAAACCCACTCCTGATATATCTGTTTAATTCACCAAGGGGACAAAATCCAACATGTTTCTGATGGTTCTCATCCAGTTGGGCTATGCTCAATTCAACCTGCCAAGGCACACAGATTGCACCAGTGTAAAAATGGTCACAAAGCAAACTCAAGCACAGATTGTTTATCCAGATACTTGAAACCATTTGAAACATGGGACATTTTTTCCCTCCGCGGTGTGCTGTTTGTAGTTAGAGGACGGTGTTTTGTACATTTTGTATGAGCGAGTGCTGTAGCCTACCCTGACGGTGTTAAACCTGCACACTTCCTGTCAGCCGACTCACTCTGTTTGACATCACATCCTGTCAGGTGACTTGCCTCGTCGATCACCACATCTATCCCCCTCAGTCTGAAAAATCTGCTATGGAAAAAAAATATTGATGTTGTTGTTCTGTGATGTTTGTCATTTGTACAGGAAAAAAGACAGAATCCTTCTTTTTATTATCTCTTTCTGTACATTAATTGACCATGTCAGGTCATATTTTGTAAAGATTTTTGTCAATCTGTATGACTATTATGATCCATTTGGACCTGTTTGCCTGCTGTAAACCTGGATATGTTTTGGTATCGAGTTTAGGTGTTTCGGGGAACGGCCCCTCTCCCCCTTTGGAGGAAATGACAAGGAAGAGTCAGCGACATCCTCCGAGTCAGAAAATGGGGTTTTTGTGGTACTTGCAGTGCCATGTTGTCAGCCGCAACGAAAATGAAATGCGATTGGTTGAAATTCTCACGATGAGTGTGTTTCACCCCAATTTCCTGATTCACTGTGATGTTAATAGGGACGTTTCTACAGACAGGTGTAGTTGGGCTAGCCTGTGCCAGATCTGCCTGAAGATTACACTGGTACGGCTTTAGAATTGAATTTAAACGGAAATCCTAACGGAAGACAGCCTTATTAAAAAAAGGGAAAAAGGTGATAGAAATGATTTTTTTGGTGAAACTTACGGCTAGCTAGCTAGCTACTAGTAGCTAGCCCTTTTTAATGGAAACCAGGCTAATGACTCCTGCTTCACCTTTCCTCCTTGAGGCACCCCACCCCCTTCCCCGTCCCACCAGTGGATTGTGATACAATGTCGTGACTCCATTTCCCATTGGAAGATACGCCCAGCATGAAGAGAGAAGTCAAGATGTTTTATAGATATTCATGATTTGAACTATACTCATTATCATCGTGATTATAATCGTCTTTTACTTTACAAGAACAAAAAAATGGCGTTTCATTTGAAATGCTACATATATTTTTCTTTTCTGGGTTTGTCCACAAATTAAATAGTCAGTAGCAAACAATGTGTGCTCCTGTGTTTTTTCGCTGTGTGTTGAATGAAAGTGGCTACTTTCCTCCTGTTTCAGTTTATGAAATGCCAAAGAACTGGAGCAGGGAGAAGGACTCCATCTTCACCAAGGCGACAGAAACCTGTTCATCCTTGCGTTTGCTTAGATATTTGGAGATTCCTTTTCTTTTCTTTGTATCCCTGAGTTCATCCTCGCAGGCGGACCTACAGTAATTCATCTGCTGCATGCAAACGCTACCTGCTTTGCTTGGATTGGCCCTAATCTTAACCGCGGCTTATCGACAGCCTAAAGGTATGGCATCATATGCACATTATAACATTTAGTTTAATGACATTGTCCGCTGCGCTGAGCCCTCAGTAGTGATGTGATATCATGGTTCCACTGTGGGTGATAAATATTGAGCAGACTGATCGCTGACAGAAAAGAGTGTGTGAGACTGATGCTGCAGTTTATAGTCAGGCAGTGTAATGTACTAAACAGCATGAGGGCATGCACTAGAAAAATGACCTCTACATTTACAATCACAGTGTATCAGTCATTTCACTGGCTTGTGCACACGTATGGAGTCTGAGCTGGGATGTGCATTCTGAAAGAATCTGGGTTGATATGCAGGATGTATTCAAGCATGGTGCCAAAGTAAATAGATCATTGTAGGACATTTTCACTAAGTGGATTCAAAGGTTATATATAATTTAAAGTTTCAGGGAGGGTGAGTACACATTTGGGGTTGTTCTTGGATAAATAAAACTTCAATTTATTTTGTGAACTCCTAATTTTATGCTAATGTTTGCAGTTTGAGAGGAGACAGTGCCTTGTAGTTTCGCTTCTGAGAACAAATCACGAGGACAAAAAAAAACCCCCAACAGATTTTAAGTTTAGACTGTTCCCAAAACACCTATATGAAAATGACTTCATTCCTGTCACGTGCCAAGTGCCACATCCTGTGAGGCAGGCCTCCCTCCTCACACCACACCCCTGTCCAGCCAGACAAGTGATTAGAATGAGCATAGATCTGCTAAAACCAGCCTTTTATTGAGTTTTTCTGTTGATTCATCCTGTTACGACCGCAGCGGCCTCAGTGATGTTTATGTCACGGCTAAGCGAGGCATACACACACAGAGACACAAAGAAAGCTGACGGCTCAGCCGGTGCACTTGCTCTTTTGCTCTGTCAGGTATTCATTTCAGCTGTGACAGCCTGCGCTTACCCTGCAGACACACTGGCTAAACAGATAGGGACTGCTTGCTTGTGTGTGTGTGTGTGTGTGTGTGCGTGCGTGCGTGCGTGTGTGGCAGTGTTTGACTGTGCCATGTGTTTAGAAAATGTCATCCTTGGCTGTTCTGAGTTCGCCTTCCCGTCCACATTGCTGTCCCCTAGCAATACAACTGAAGGATAGTGCAACAACCAAATATCGTTTCAAGGTGTGCGGCAAAGCTCTGAGTGGGTTGGTTGTGTATATAGCTGCAGGCTGTGTGTTGTTTTTTATTTTTCTTAAACCATAATGGAATCTATTTAGACAGGAGGAAATGAGTAACTGCAGGTGAATCTCAATGGCCAACATAAAAGAAAAATACCAGCAAATAAATCCTCAGTGCACAGTTTGATTGGTGTGCCCTGGATGTCAGCCATTGTTCTGTACCACTGGCTGCTGTGATTCATCTCTGTCTGTCTTACAAGAGCTGGAGACTCGTTACCGATCAGTGCAAGTACATCCCTTAAGTGCTTGGGGACAAAAAAGAAAATGATAGTCATCAGGTGTTTACGTGAGTTTGCTGTCAGTAAGTTCATGTTGTATCTTTGTGACATTAAGGTTTAAAAAACAAAACACAAAACTATTAAAAAAATACCTGCATCAAGGTTATGGAGGCGTAAGGGACTGTCCATTGTATATGAACTGGGGAGGTGCAAAAAGGAGAGGAACATCAAATAATCTGTTAAGCATTGGGGATGGATTTTGTTATATTTTGCTACAGAAGAGAAACTTGCAATTTAAATATTTGCATGCAGTTATATGTGATTTTTTCTCATTTATTCATTTATTTTTACTGGTGGGAATCAACTCAAACGCAACTTAGTATCTCCCACCTTGACGCGCTGCACCTGGGCGGCACCTAGCGACTCTTAAATCGCGCCAGAATAAGGTGACGTCGCGTCCCGCGTCAGAGTTTTAAGGAGACGCGGAGTTTAATTTAACGTGCACAAGGAACGTTTTAACAGCGACCAAAGCAGAGAAGAAGCTGCTGGAGGAGGCCCGTGCTTTGCTGATATTCGCAGATATACGCCTACCCACCAATCACAGTGTTAATATGCCACCCAGCCAGCACGTTAAGTGACCCAAATGAAACACACCCGACCACCAGGTGTAATGGTGCTAAATGCATATTCCCACTGTGAATCCTCCAGCAAGGCTTAATACTTTTTATACACTGAACTTCATCGAGGTGTGTGAGGCTCGTCTGTTTCTCTGCCACAGTTGTGATTGCAATGCCTCTTACAGCACCAAGTGCTTCAAAAGCTTGAGGAGCAGGAGGATAGACAGGTTATAGTGGGTCAGAGAGCCTGAATGGACTGGTGTGGAAGTGGGACCGAGAGGCTTTGTGGACTGGTTATAACATGAACTGAGGATGGTCAAAGAAGCTGAACCTGAACCTGCAGCCGATCGTGGAGGACTTCACCATCTCTCAGGCTGATCCTCAGACAGGTGAGTACAACAGCTACAGAGAGAGACGTCCACAACCACATTGTGCATGCATGCATGGCCTATATGTGTGTGTGTGTGTGTGTGTTTGTGCACACCGCCGCTGTTGAGTTTATGTTGTTTCTACATCACTGTCGTCGCTATGGTGATGTTGTATTCTGCTGTGTCTGCGGTCTAATGTTGTTGCTGCACCCGCCGTGGTGTCCACAGCTCTTTGTTGGTCACGTGTGTTTAATTGTGGGTTTTGTCCGTATGGTCACCAGCTGTGATGCTGCAGCCTGCGGAGGAGCGCTGCTGTAGGCTCTTTTCTTTGTACGGCTCTGTGGTTGATGTTATTCCACTTGTTTTTTAAAAATTGACGCTTAATGTGATTGTAATCTGAGTGGGTTCTTCACTTTAACAGTAGCTTCACATCAGCAATAATTTCCAAAATGCAACGCATTAACATTAACTTAAAGTACATTTAACTGACCTTTCACTGTCATCTAAGTACCTTTCTACACACGTATAGTCTGGTTTTACTTATATTTATGCAAAATTTATTTAAAGGTACAGTATAATGTTCTTGTACTCTTTCCATCTCATTTGAAAAGAATTTCGTTTTGAGAAGAGAACATTGGAAGACAAGGTCAGATTAGAATAGCTATTGGCTATATTCTTAAACAATGACATAAATATTTACTTGTAATGCTGCTGTCCAACTGGTATTCTTATGATTATATGTATTTGTATTTTGGTCTATAACCGGAGTGGTCATTAATATGGACATGTGCCATTGTTCTCTGCTCGGCTCTGAGTGTTTTGGTGTGTGCGTGCGTGCGTGCGTGCGTGTGTTCTTCTCGGTTTTGTGTAGCAGGAAGCGTTGCTGTCATGAACCCGTAGTTAATGGGGAGGTCAGAGGGCCAAGGTTTAAGAGGCTCAGCCTAGATACATTTGGTATGAATCCAGTAAAATGTGATTTGATAAATAACAAACAATCCCTAATAATAATGCTCGTGAAATGTCCTGTATTATGCTTTCTAATTTGTGAAATAATATATTGATGTGTTAAGTAGGTAAAATATTTGAGGGGGGAGTTGAAGAAAAAAAATGCAAAGTGCAAAGAAGAGAGGTAAGTTTTTAATAACAGAACACATCCAAAGGCAGACAGAAAAAAATGCAAGAAAACAGGTCTCATCACAGAGGGACTGTTTCAGTGTGTTCAGTTGTGAATGATCATATTCAGTAAGATGTCAGAGTTCGACTGGTGGTCTGTGCTCATACATTTAATATTTAACAACTGACTTGCACTGAAAACTGAATGGTATTCCTGGGTATGTTGTGTCATGAGATTACAGCAACAAGAGGTTGGGTGAGGAGGCTTTGTGTCCCTGATTGAAAAATCTAAAGACCCTTGGATTTATGACCATTTAATGTGTTATCTCTTCAGAGCTGGTGCTTTTTATAACCCCAAAGCCATTATGAAGAAGGAAAAGCTCTAGACCATAAGTCAAATTCTGACAAATTAAATGCTGACTTGTAGGTGCAGCTTTCTCAAAGAAACTAGAAGTGCATCAGTGAAGTGCAGGACAACATTATACAGTGATCCACAAAATAAGATTTTGTATTGTCCTATAATCCACCACCAGATGCCAACCAGATGTTATTAATGAATATTGAGGTGTCTTGCTGAAGTGTTATATCTTTTTTTTTTTATTTTCTCGAGACAACTGCCCCACCAGCTAAAGCCGCACGACAAACAAAATGACCTAAGCCAAATCAAATGCAATGTCAAAGGCCAGAAATATTAGGTTGTCATTGACAACCAACCACTCATCACCACGTGTATTTTTGCCCCTCCTTCAAGGTACAAGATTTCAGCAAGACACGAGCACATAAAGACTTAAGTGGGTGGGTTCAACTCCAGGTCATTTACACTCTCAGTGAGTCTCAACATAAGACTCAGGTGAATTAGCCCATTAAGCTTAAATACCAAAGAGTCTTCATATCTATGATGGAGCTTATCATCATGGCAAGCAAATCTGTACCCTTGAAGAGACGAGGCTTAGAGGGAGGGGATGAGAGGGACAGGAGGACGAGCTGGGAGGGGGGTAAGAATGGAAGTACAAAAAAAATGAAGGGATCGTAAAGAGGTGAAAATGAGGTGTAGAAAATGGGAGAAGGGAAGTGAAGAGGAAGGTTTGCACAGCTCTTCAGTGACAGCAAAAGCTAGTGAGAACAGACTTGATTCAGGGTCCCTGGTTCACCTTTATCCAGCGCCTTCGTTTTTGTAATTCTTATGTTCCAGAAGTCAGGTAATGTTCTACTGGCATTACAGAGCAGGATCTGATCCTTGGAGAACCTTTCAGTCCAGCATTCAGGGGAAGCCCCGAGCCAAACGCAACATTCACCTCCCAGAAATGTGTGAAGGTTCATACTTCAGACCTCAGACAAGGATCCTTAGCAGAACCTATAGTCCCATGTCCAGCCGGGTTTCTCTGGGTAGGACGAAGGAGAAATCCTTCAGAACTCCGGGAGCGTGTTTGTGTGTTGGTTAGTCTGCTGGTGGGACTGGGTATACTGAGCAAACTGGTTAGACTGGTGTGTGGTGGGCTGACTGGGTGCAGTCTGGTTTGCTTGCTGGTTTTCTGATTGGTACTGTTCTAGCTCCCTCTTCCTCCTCATTGCTGACTGCAGCTGCTGCTTGATTACAAGTATTTGACCTTCCAGTTCCGACAGCTCCTGAACCAGTGGGTTCCTGCCCACACCCAGGCCTGGGCCACAGTCACCCGCACCCAAACCCCTGCAGTGTCCCGATGTAATGCCCTGCCCAGAGCCCCCCTGCCCTTGCCCTGGTCCTTGACCCAGTCCCCGCCCTAACAGGTCAGAGCGACCGTTAGAATTGGTCACTATAGGCAGGTGTTTCTCCAGAAGAGGGAGAGAATGTGGATGAGGAAGGGGGGACGGGGGTGGTGGTGGAGGAAGGTCTTGGGAGGACGGGCGTTCCAGGTCATTTTGCATCTCTTGTGGAAGTACCCTACGCCTGTTGCAGTGGGAGGTTTCTCCAGGATTCCAAGTTGCTGACTGGTTGTTTCCTTCATTGCACCTGGAGATAAGACAGATACACAGAGAAGATGTAAGGTGGCAGTTCCAGTTTTTTTTTCTCTTCATGCCAGTATGGGTAACTGTGTTTCAACTGACCACATCTTTCCAGGCTGAATCCTTTGTAAAACCATCAGCTCAGATGGTATCTTTCACCCTGACTGTTATACAGATGATATCAGTCGTGTGTTTCCATTCTGACTTGCTGCTGCTCAAACAGCATAATTCAGTCCGTGTTGTATGCCACTGTATAACTACAGTTTCAGGAAATCAGACGTTGAATAAGATGGTGAATTGAGATCCAATTTTCCTAAACCCCTGTATTGGATAGTTTTAGATATTATTGTTAAAAGGCTCACAATGAGATTCCCTGAGGAATACAGTGTGAGGTAGCACACAAGTTTGTGTGTATTGTTGTTTACTGTTCTGTTATTTATGAATAATAATTTTATTTTAACCTTTTAGCCAGACCAGTTATTTAGCACTACTGGCACCAGTGTCAATGTGGTTCTTTCAAAGAAGCTGCAGGTGGGCTGTGGTGGGTCTTGATTGGTTGATCGGTTGGTATATCAGTATGCTCTAGCACAGGTCGGTGGATTTCTCTATATACACACCACTGGATGACCTCTGTCTTTAAACTACGTGTCCTCATGGTCAACAAGATGGCCTGATGGTCAAGTTGTCAGTCTGTTTTGTCAGAACATGGCCATTAATGCTGAGTAAGAAAAGTTTAATAAAGATTGGGCAGGAGTTTCTGAAGATTGTGATGCTGCTCATAGAGCCCCGTGACATGCACATGTTGTTTTAAGACCATGACTGTCAGGGCTCTATGGCACAAGATTCATGTCCAATTAATTTCCTCCAGCACCAGCACTGAACCCTTCAACCCCTTCCATCCAACATGGAGGACTACCTTCATCTTTAAGCTAATGAGCACTAGCTGCATTGTAACATGAGTTCAAGGTGTCAGTTCGACTAGGCTTCACTAATATCACCCTCTATCCAGGTTTAACCATATATCACCTGACAAATCCTTTGTCTTCGTACTGCTCCTGGGAGGGATGGAGGAGCGGAGTGATTCTTAATCACTGTCCTCTTTACAGCTTTTGTCCTCCCTCCTTTTCAACTCATTTATCCTGCATAATCATGTTTTGTGGAAGCACCAAAACCACAAAAGAAAAATGCAATCTCAAAGCTGTTTTATTCGAGAGCTTTAGAGCCACACAAACTTTAAAAAAAGAAAACAGTGTGTTGTACTTCCGTGACATATCAATCCCTTTGATTGCAGTGACCATGAAAAAGTCCTGCAACATCAAGTCACCCTGGACCTTTGCCCAAAGCTACTCTTTTTTAACAGCATCATGATAGGAAGAAGGCAGAGCAAAAGTAGTGTGTGCAATACATGATTGGATATTGCACAAGGCTGGTGTCATTTTGAGTTTAGAGAAAATACCAGTGAGTGTCCTTGCTGTTCCATGCTTCATCAAACCATGGAAATGTTACACTAAAGGCGGACAATGTCCAGATAAATGACTCCAAATATTTTCTTACCATTTTCTTAAAATGACTCTTCTACATTTTGGATAATGCATAATCACTTTATAATACTATAAAGATTTTATTTTTTGTGATGAGCTGCCTCATTACAATAACATTATGGGGGGTTTTGGTGATTCAGGTAATTTGGTGCCATGCGCGAGCAACATCCAGAGTTCTCGATCAAGCAAATGAAGCAAATGTTATATGTTAAGATAAAACAGAATGGTGGAGTAGCAACCTAATTACTATTGGATTTTAAAGGTAGAGTCAAGGTATAATATAAAAAATCTACTTATACAGTTTTTATGAACATTCGCTAAAGCTCCTGAGAGCACTCTGTGCCTCCCATCACTAAAAAATAAGAACACAGCTGAGTGTATAAAGCACTAATATAATATAATATGTACTGTACTCCCTGACAACTCAAATGCTTCCTGCAGATATTTATAGGATGGCTCTGATGTCAGAGACTTAGAAAAAACAAAAATTTGTTCCTTCAGACAGAAACTTTTCATATCTATTGGACCAGATCTGCAAGCAGAGAAATAACACTTTTTCATTAAAGAAATATAGAAGAGAGATTTCAGATGAATTGGAGCCTAACTGAAGAACTCTCTGAATCAAAGGTATTTTCGCAAGTGATAAAAAAAATGAAAGAAAAGTGACAAGAAGAACCTAATGAGATACTCCTGACATCAAAAGAGACTTTAAGCTGAAGGTTGAGACATCGGTATATCAGAACATAAAAAGAATCTCATCTTAAAACGACATATGCACCGTTTGACGAGGAGGCACCTGTGCTTACATCATGGCGGCAGGGAGAGAATACTTAGCTGTGTGGTTAACATTATCACGCCTCCTCGGCCATAAGCCCAAACATAATCACTCAATTTTCAGCATATTTAAAGGCTTCACATGCTGATTTTGTGCTAGACACTAGTCTGATTCCTTATTGGGGGCAGAAATATGGCATCTATTGCAGTGAATTTGGATCTGCAATAAAAAAAATTGAACTTTTCCGGGCAGTTTATGCACCATAACTTAATTATGAAATTATATTTCAGTTAAATTATCTTTACATAAATTGTAGTGACACAAATATATATATTACCATATACCGTAATACAGCTATTTCCATGATAGGCGATAATATCAGCTGACGGATATGTCAGTCACGTTCTACATTATACCACGGATGTTCTCCAGCTAATTGTGCTGTATCACAGCAGCCAATCATCTCAAGCAGGTCTCTGGTTGGTGTTACAATGTCTAGAGTGAAAGCAGTTGCTGGCTGAGCTTTTGTGCCTGAAAACTCACCTTCACAGACTTGCTTTTATGCTTTCATCTGTAAATATCTCCTCTTGACCTGTTTTGGGTTGTTTTTTTTTTTTTTTTACATTTTTCTGCTTCTCGTGCATTATTATTTTTTGCTTACGTTGATGAATCATCTTGTTTTTTATATTTATTCATTTTGAAAGCACTCTGTGGCAGCTCTGAAAGATGAGATGTAAATGAATATGAGTCTTATTATTAGTAGAGCCTCTATTATTATCACATTATTATCCCTTTCCCTCTATCGTGTTTCCACCCAACTGTAGATTTAGATTAGATTTAGGAGTCCATGGTATGAATGGGCACGATAGTTGAGACAGAGCGCACATCATTTCACTGGAAAATACATGAAAACTAACTTTTCTTTGTTTTGTTTGCTCGGTAGAGATACCCACAAGAAATAATGATATGAAGGTCAGAGAGGGAACTGTGCACCATGCAGTGATGGTGAGTGAGAGTGAGATGAAATGAATGCTGAAATGCAGATCTTTATTCTTTTCTGCCATGCGAGGAAGTCCTTCACATGATTGGTATTATCCAAGATGATGAACGGGCAGTAACACTTAAATATCAGTCACTCCGACACTGAAGTATTAGTGTTTTGTTGAGTTGTGCGAGATTATGCGCATCTGAAAGAAGAGCCGCATTTGAGGTTTTAAATGGAGGAGCTGTAACTCTCATTATTTTGGTCTTCTCACTGACATCGGAGGGCGACAGTCTCCATTTTCTTTTTTCAAAGAGTTCTTTGTTTTACTTTCTCTATATGCAGAAGCCAGCCTGCTGTATATACACAACAGCAACTCAGCCTGTTTTTCCCTCATCAATCACAGAGAAATAATTTAGTTTTCACCACTGCTGAGGGTGAAGAACCCCTGCTCCTTTTCTCCAGAGAGGCCACTTCGCTTCTCCTACATCTCCCTCGTCTAATTTGCTGGGTCAACAGATTTCCCCCACTAAGACATGTCATTTTCATCTACCTTTCGTAAATATTGATTTTTCCTCCATGTGCTCTTCTTTTACAAATGTCCTTGCAACCTACTGTAGATCTGGACTTGTTAGACACGCACAACAAACGCAGAATCCAATGCTATTACTATTCACAAGTTCTGATCATCGCACCTGCTTTGCTATCTCGGGTCACCCAGAGCAGCTTATGGAGAGAGCCTGGCTCGTGTTTACCTGCAGCAGTGCTCAGTGCTACATCCTCAGAATGGAATTAGAAAGGAATATTTCACCACTGTCCGCTGTGTTTCCCAACCCATCTGTCAGGGCAGATGTTGCTACCAGCAGTCACAACAAGACTGAGGCACAGCTTGTAGCGAGGTGAACAGGGAGGCCGTCCTTCAACGAGCAGGACACAGGTGCAGCAGAAAGATATGCACCCTGATGAAGTGTCCTTGAGCAAGATCTCGAATCCCTACCAGCTCTGTTGGGGCGCAGCTCTGTACAGCTGTGACCTCTTGACCACCCCGTGAAAATGTTAATGTCAAATTTGTTCCTCTTGTATTGGCCCCTTCTACTGTAGCTCTTACCGGTTGTGATTACACTCCCCGAAATTGTGGCGATGATTTTTCTGGACAAGAATTGCACAGCGAGAGTGAAACAAGGAAGCACAATCCCTGCCCAATTATTTCGGCTCTGCAGAGTCGCTCTGGTCGGCCGAGAACTCAACTCTTGCCAGAAAAGTGTGTGTCCCCTCGAAAGTGAAGAATCAAAAGCGAGATAGAAGCCATCTCCTGAGCACAGACACTGCATTTTGTTACTGTATTTGTGGTCGTCTGGGAATAACATGCAGCCGGAATGATGTACAAAACATTAAATACGTAAAACTAAAAAAGATTTGAAAATGTCAGGTGGTATAAATGCACAGAGAACCAATTGCACTGAAGACAACTAACCAAAAGCAACAAAATTGCTTTAAAATTGATAGAAAATACATTGTAAAAATGATTTTTTTTTATCACATTGGGGCTGATTTTAGTAAAAAATTCAATACCCGCCAAAACAACTACAGCAGTTGAATTGGAAGTGAAACTCTTCATCTGCTAGCAGGAAGAAATAATCGTATTTCAGCGAGGATGTAGGGTAAAGGCCTGTTCACGAGCTACATGACCTTAACACCATGTTTGACACTAAATCACAAGATCTTAATTGGACACCGGTGAGTTTCAGGGTATTACAGACGCCACTCGTAAGTCTCTCAGAGTGACACTTCTCAGGTGCCTTTGGGCTTTTCTTCAGCCCTGTTAGCACAGGAATGTAAAACGCTACGCTTCCGTTCTAAGTAGCTGTTTAAGGCCAATTACATTTTATGCTCCATATGCTCTGTTTGCTTACATAGTGCCTTTTTCCATGCTGCTAATGAAACACAGGTGTACATACAGCGTTCTCTGTAAGATGCACTGTAGTTGTCACGCATACTTGTGTTTTCTTTCAACTGAGCTCAAGCCGGAACCACTCCCAGCACAAACAGACGTTCCTGATGCACAGGGGTTTCTGCAGGACGCTGACAATATGACAGTAATAATTTCTGACTCGTAGACAGCGTGCAGGCACGATGCAGAAGAGCTTGATTGAATGAGAATAATTATGCAGCAGTAGGTAATCTATCCTCATTACCACCGGCATCCCTCACACGGCCTTGGCTCCATAATTATTACGTGTATTTAATCCCCACTTTGAACGCGCCACCTGAGTGTCCCCTCCGTCTGTGGCGCTAAGTGGGGAGAGATGTGAAACCAAGCACGGCGGAATTTTTTCTAGCAGAGAAAGATAAAATGGAGCTCAATGGCTCAGCGAAAGCTGCAGGGCTGTTTTGATCTCCCCTTAGTAACCATAAAAAAAAAAAAAAAGAGCCGAACCACTTTGCTTACCCTCCATCAGATACGCTCATCTGATATCATCTGAAGAGGAAGCTCCAATGTGACATTAAACATGGCAATGTTCAGATGTGGAGAAAAGGGACTACACACACACGCTCGCGCACACACTCTGGAGTGGTGTCAAAATGACTATGAAGGTTTATATAACTAATCTGCAGCACGCAACATCTGAAAAGACACCGAAACTGTCCGAAAAGAGGCTCCCATGATTTACTAAATCCCCCTCTCTCTCACCCACTGCGCCAAACAATACTCCGTGACGTCAGCGCGAGATTATTCCCCCAATATTCCTCACTGATAATTAGCTTCCAACAGACTGA
Source organism: Datnioides undecimradiatus (assembly GCA_008933995.1). Classification (NCBI taxonomy): domain Eukaryota; kingdom Metazoa; phylum Chordata; class Actinopteri; order Lobotiformes; family Datnioididae; genus Datnioides; species Datnioides undecimradiatus. The sequence continues at coordinate 572,213 of WARS01000007.1, read as the reverse complement.
CCATTCAGTCTGGTTTCTGATTAAAAGTGGGTCCCTCAACTGCCACTTGGATGTTAATTGATGTCACTTATTCGCAGTCTGATTATTTGGCCAATGGGCCGCTGGCGTGTGGAAAACCGGCTTCCTGTAAGAAGTGCTTCTGGGTGAATGTGGTCACAATGTATGCGGTATGTTCAAGCGATAACACAGAAGCCAGCGTGGCATCTGTCTTTCATTAATGTTCTTTAGTCATTCGTTTTTTGTAATGTGGATATGACGGTACTTTGAGATAGACTGTGCAGCGGTTTGATGAGCAGTAACAATACGCGGTGGTGAACGGACACAGAATGTGCTTTTTATCAGCATTTTCAATTTGGATGCAAAAAGCTAGCGGGGATGTTCTTTGATTCAAGATTTACAAGAGAAATTGCGAATATTGTCTGAGATCAAAATCAAAACTTTATGAGAGGAAAGCTGAATAAAGGTAGTGTTTTGTTGTAGAGGAACCACTCTGCCTCATTTTGCAAGTTAGGCCCAACCTCATCACACCAGATGCCACTGCCTACCATATATGGCAGCATTAAGGAAATGCTCAAGCCTTAAATCATATATAATAATAACCAAAGGGTTTGTGACTTTAAAACAACAGTGGTTATAATCGACTGGTGCTCTTTTAATTCCACAGTTTCCTCTGCAGTGGTCTGATGGTGCCTGGCTGGAAAATTAGCTCACCGTTTGTCTGAACCAACCGTTGTTTGCAGATCAGCTGTAGAAAATCCAGTTTCTTACATTTTGCAGCCACAGGCAAGCCTGTTCCTGATGTGCAGAGTTTGAATGAGCCAGCGGCCTCAAGGGAAAACAAAATGAGCTCAACGGGTCATAAGTAATTATAACACAACTGGGCTCAGTTCACGTGCAGTTCGATCATTTTAAGCGATGTTGTCAAATCAAAATTCCTAAAAACACTGAGCATGAATGCATAACAGTGAGGCATTTGTCTGGTGGCTTTATGGAACTGAACTGAAACTGTGCTGAGCCCAGCCTTCATGCACAGGGGGACAGTACCTCTTCTCAGGCTTGGTAACAGTCGGCAGTTTGTCGTCAGTGAAGACTGAGTTGAGGGCTCGGTGTAATCTCTGGAAAAACAATCAGACCTCAGTCAATCAGACCTTGATTTGTAGAGCACTTTTCATACAAATCAAATGCACTTCACACAATAAAAACAATAACCTCCCCATCCACGCACACAGTAATACATAATAAGTAAACAGTGGGTTCAGTTTAAAGTGTAGCCGGGTGCCATGGCTCAAAATGTTACAGTCACAATAATAATCATCATCGGAATGTCTTTAATTCTCTCAGGTTTAAAGGAAGTCGAAGAAGTATGATGTGCTTTGTGAAGTGTTCTTTATGGTCTTATCAAAGGAAAAAGCAATCAATGGTAAAAATCTCTTTTAATTAAAAAGTAAAAATCATTTTCAGTGCTTTTTCCTTAACAAAGCATCTTCACAGCGTCCTTGCTGTAAGTGCTGCAGTGTGATGCAGCACAAGTGCAATGGCTTAGATCGCAAGGTTAGTCACACGTCCAGTTTTATACCATCACATATAGTAGGAATACATTATAAACACAGTACAAAACAATTCATTGCTGTAAGAAATGACCCCAGCTCAGCTGAAGTTGTGACCTAACATTCCCACGTCTTATTTTCGGGCTTAAGGCTGAAGAAGAAGTAGAAAAACTTTCATTTCTGGCTGCCGGTGCTTCTGCGTTACTGACATCGTTTTAGCTGCTCGTTCTCGGCACAGTTCATTTCGTCAATATTCTTTATTGCAGCATCTGATACCCGCTGTCCTTAAACATACATTAGTTCAGCTCAAGAACTCAGAGCTCTAGACCTCCCTTTGGCGGCTTTCTCCCTAATCCCACAGTTGATTGCAAGCTATTAAGATCTGCTGGAGTGGATGTAAAGTCTGCTCATCCCTATTAAACTGCAGGTTTGTAAAGTAAATTGTTTGTAAATTTAAAATATTCCTCAAAGTTTATTTATTTATTTATCACACTGAACGTTTGATATCTGATATGTGATATTTACATTGCTGTTATTTCTGTCTAAATCTTATAGTTTCAAAAGGCTGCGTAGGCTTTTTATATCCACTGTAGTTACCAATTAGCCATAGCTTTGCTCCACCTCTCAGTTTACTACCTCCTTTATTTATAATGGTAAATGTTTATGTAGTTAATTTGCTGTTATGGAGCTGAATTACACGTCCTAGTGTTGACCAGTAGCAGCTGTGAACCCATCAGGACTCTCAGTTCAGTCATATTGAACATTTTTAATCAATCAGCACATTGGCTGTTGCATGCTCGCTGTTAATCTGTGTCTCTATGATTATGCTGTTGCTTACTGGAAACTTCCTGGGGTGTGTGTTTTGCACATGTGTGTGTCAGTGAGAAAGAAGGAACTTTTGCTTTCAACACTCGTACTCGTAGTGCAGGATTTGTGTGCGCGCGCGAGTTGAGTACCTGGCTCGTGTGCAGCCAGTATTTGAAGCGTGGCTCCTTGACCCTCGGGATCACCAGCTTGTACACGATGTGTTCTGCTATTGTGGTCAGCAGAGATAAGGCCACGCCCACACAGAGCATCACGAACAGACCGGAGAAGTGCTTTATACCCATCTGCAGCGTCTGGGGAGAGAGGGAGGTGGTGAGGAGACAGGAGGAGATGCAGAGGAGAGATCAGGGATGCGCATCCTTTGAATGGTGGAGTTAGTTGTCTGTGTAGGAGGAACATTAAGAGAAGGTCCCTCAGGTCGTGTTTCCGTGATGGTAAAACAGTCCTACTACAAGACCTGTCAAACATTTATTTTCAATTATTAATCATACATCTTCCCATTCCCATTGTCTGTGCATAAAACGCAAACCACATACATGCAATATGCGTCACTTTGCACAAAATGGTTTAATCTCACTGATGACACTGACATATAAATGTCATTAAAATAACATTATTTTCTGATGTTGCTGTCTGCAGACTTCTGTCTATCTTTTAATTGTGTTTCATGTTTGCATTGTAATGAAAAATGAATTTAGAACAACAGTTAAACTGCGTGTGTCCAGGCTTCCTTATCTTATTCCAGCAGATGCTGTTTTCAGTTGTAGGCGTGGCAGCAGCCTTTGGTGGCTGTACGCAAAATTGTTTATTTTCCAGCTAACACTGTAATGATAAAACTTGTGTAATTGTGTTTTTTTTATTATTATTATATTGTTTTTTGTTGCCACTATTACCCATAAAATGTATGAGCCCACTGATGTGTCCACCACAGTCAAAAGTTCCTGTACTGTCTCTATTACAGCGAGTTTGGCCGACCTCCCAGGAGTCATCGGTTCCCATTGTTTTCAAAATTCCATTTAAAAACAGCTCGCATAGACAAAACGCTGCACCGACAGAACCTAATGCATCATGCATCTTTTTTTTTTGTTTTTCCCATAACTTGACTTTATAACACCACAATCACTGCTTGTAAAAGCTTTTTACAGAAAAAAAAAATCGAGTGTGAGGAGAATATTGCTCAGGTTTGCCTTCAACTCTGTTTACACCCCTATCAGAAGTAAACACGGGAATGAAAAACAATATCTTTCATATTCTCTTCCCTGAATAATTAACAGCAATACAAAGTCGGTGTAATAAATTGTGTTGCTTGTGTGCGGCGCACAATTCAGCGACGCCTTTTAGAAGCAAATGGAAGCTCTTTCCACACAGATGAATTATCAGTTGAGGCAAAACTCTCGCATTGTCTCGCTGTGGAATATCACACCTCTCAGATTGGGATTTTCCTCCGCTCACACCTTCATTTGCACTTGTTCAATTCTCAACACGGTGGAGACGCCTCCCAGCCGTCTGCAAGTGGAGCCACCTGCGACGTCACTCTTTCCCTTTGCTGAGCACCTGTTGCAGGCGCTGCAGGTGTATGCGCGCGCTCCCGTGTGAATCTTTTTATTGCTGAGCGTGGGCTGCAGCTGCAGTGATTGCATTATAAAATCATGTTGGGTGAAAAAATAAATAAATAAATAAAATGATGGATTCAATTCGTCATTGCGGTATTGTGACTTGGCGAGCCGGCTGCAATGACATTTTGGAGAGCTGGAGCCGATGATTCCCGGGAAGTGGGGCGACTCATACAGACAGTGGTGGCTTCCGACTGACATTTCAAACTTCATGGGAATTATTTAATGGATAGACATAGATAAAATTACAGCGCCGTTATCCTTTAACAGTAAGACAAGCTTACTGAGGATACATGACATTAATCTAATCTAATGCTTAGCTAAAGTGCATAAAAGCCAGCGTAAGTTATTGTGTATAAAGCCGCTCCAACATTCCTCACGGTTATGGCCGCTCTATGGATCAGCAGATTTAAGCTCATATCCTACCAAGTTTTGGCAACACACACTTCCTGTCTCTTTTCACTGTATGCAACCCTATAGAAGAACTGTTTCTCAGAGCGTTCTTATAATTCTCCACTTCGTCAATGTTTTTTTTTTCCCTTTGGTTCACTACACTCACTGATTAATAAATTTGCCGCAAAAATCTATGAATAACTTCAATAAAGCACATCAAGCCCATAATCTCCGTCCCTTTGATCACAATTTATCTCTTGGTAATGTTAAGTTTGGCCCCCTTAATGTTAGGTAATTGAATAATATGTCATTTATTGGTATTGATTTTATTACTTTGAATGGGATCAACTTCTTTGGGGTGACAGGGAGCTGGCCGAGTGCCAGAGAGTCTGGCTGCCTCACTGAAGCCAATCCATCAGATTTTTCATCTTTTCAGAATGCCAGGCCCGCTGCGGCTGCTGTGGCAGCGGCGGCTGCTGCTGCTGCTGGGGTAGCAGTCATTCATCGGAATAAAAGATTGCTAAGAAAACTGCTGAGCAGGACTAAACGGAGCCAGCCCAGTCAGTAATTCATATTGCTTATATCACATGAATTTGCTGCTGATGTTGTCCAGTGTTCATTCATGACAGCACATTGTGATTTCGCCGAAACGTGTGACTCTTGTCACGACTTTCTGGGTGGCGGTGGTGAAGCTGAACGCCCACGTGAGCAAAGCGAAGTTGAAACACTTACGGTTGATTAAATTTACAATTTATTTGACAGCGTAGTGTATAAAGATGAATGTAAAGAGAAGTGACACGAAAATCCGGTCAAGCAGCTTCCTCTGCCGTCACCGTAGGCAGGTGGAGGCATGATACAGCAAAACGAAATGTGCCTGGAGCAATTTAAATGTCTGCAGCGGCAGATAGCATCTGTAACACGTCGAGCTGTTAGGCAGCAGAAAATGGCTCACTTCAGCGACACTGAGACTGTTGCGCCGCAATGTACTACTTCTGCTTCTCATATATGAGACTGGTAATTTACATTTATGTATTAGATATTGCTGTCATTCAAAGGCACTCAGCGGGAGAGCTTCTTAATTAGGCATCATAATGAGCAACCAGCAGAGACTGTGTGCCACTGGAAACAGAAATGTCACGATGTGAGGAAAATAAATAATAAAAATGCACGTTATAAGGTGAAGGAAGGAGGTGGGGCAGCGGATTCCTTTTTGAATTCTTTAATTCATGCCTGGTAATAGGGAGTATGCAGTCCGCGCTGAGCTAGGAGCCACTTTTGGGGATTCCAGAGTCACAGCTGGGTGGAGAGCCGGCCAGGCTGCTAAGAGCGCACTGTAATAGCAGAACAGAGTGGACCACGGGGCCTGGACCGTTTAGGACTGAAGTTATGGGGACACAGCTTGGTTAGCAGCTTGAGGGTCAGGGGCCAGGGTTTGAATTAGAAAGGAGCAATGACTGTAGGTGATGGCTGTGGAGGCATTGCAGGAAAAAAGGATGAAACAGGAGTCCTTGGTAAAGGTGCTTTTTAACCGCTATGGAACAAACTTCAAACCCAACACTGTCGTATTATTGCCTTTACATAGTTGTTGTAGCAAATGTATCTGCAAAAAGTTGCCTATTAGTGCATCCATCAAAGCCTGAGCAGCATTAGCATTCATTTAGAGTCACGCTTCTGGCCACCTAACAAGTATGTCTGGCAGTCACTCTCACTTTGTCTCCACTTAACTCTGCAAGGAAATACAGTATGCAGCTCTTCAGATGGTACGTGCTCCGCAACGTTCAACAGGTAGTCGCTACCTTAGCGTGTCTGCTACTTGTCATTTGAACCAGCCAGCCACAGAGTCGGTTGAAGAGCTTTTCCACTTTTCTGTTCCACAGTCATTTAACTCATAAAGTTATTAATTAGTGCAGCTTTCATGTGTTTTTTCAGTCATGCAGTGACCAGAAAGTTGTGATAATGTGCTGGAACGCCCCGGTTTGTTTGAAGCACATCTGTGGGTGGTGGTATTTCCATCGTACAAACAATACATTTGTTGCTGTTGGATGTAACAGGTGGCTCTGCCCCCTACCTCAGTCACGGCAAAGCTGCGCTTCCCGCAGGGCACAACCTTGTACCATTTGTCATGCAGCATGTCCATGAAGCCATCCGACTTGTACTGACTAACAAGCTCCGAGATGTTGGAGGTGAGTGGAGAGTTCTGAGGGAGGCCAATCCCATAGCCTGCCAGAGGAAATACACAGTACAGACTCATTATTCCTCTGTCACAACAGCAAAAATCATTTTCACCTGTCCTCCATGCACCGCCATTATATTCTGTCTCCGGCTTATAGCACAAGAATAAGGAAAATAACTGCAGAGGAGAAATAAGGGAGACTTGGCAAATGTTGCCAGCGCTTATCAGAAAGCACCACTGTCAGTCTAAAACAAAGCAGACACTTGACATTGAAGTAAATCTCAGAATTTCTTAGCATGCCAGGGAAGAGTGACAAATTCAGCAGTAGCCAATTACAGAAGTACCTTGCCTTGGTGGGAAGTACACAGATTGATTTGTATTGTATCCTGAAGGCTTAAGGGTGCATTAAGTAATTAACAACAATGCTGAAATCTGGGACTGTGGTGGCCTGTAATGGAAGCAACCACCATGGGAACTTTTTCACAGTGGGAGGAAGAAGCTGGCTAAATGGACCAGAGATTATCAGTAGACAGTAGAGAATCTAAGCTGTTGAAAGCCAGAAGATTAACTGCAACTGCAAAGTGATTGATATTGTTAAATCTGTCCTAAAAATGCTTCTGGTCCGTCAGTGTGCAGCCATGCAGACAGACCTCTTAAAATCCAGTGATAATTAAAAACCAAAACATATTTGCGAATGCTGTTGTCATGGCAGGAGCCAGGACACTGGTTTACAGCACTGACTAATGACTGATTCAAATCAATTATTCAACCTTAACCTTAACAATGAATCGAAGATGGAAAACCCCCACATGTACTGTATATCACAGTATATGGACCACATTTCTCCCATGCTCCCAAGTGACAAACAGGGACAACAATTTTTGAAACTGGTCCAGTATTGAGTGAGAGAGCAGCCACGAAACGGGCTGCAATGCAATCCACAGGGCAATTACCATCGATATACGTCCACTACAAGTGCATGTTTTTGCCACCGGCAGTCTCAGATTGCTATTCTAACTTTCTGACAACATTAAGGAAGGCATGAATACACAGATGGACCTTTATGTTACTTAACCAGTAACCCAAACCCACCTACCAACTTCACTGACGTAAAGAGTAATTTTAGCTCCGAGCTCCAACAGGTTCCAACAGCCACCAGCTCTGGTTTGAGCCACATAAACTCTTCATTCACTGAGTTAGATGTGAATATATTCCGGCTCCGCACGCTGTTTGCCTGCCTCTCTTATGGCTGACCTCCCTCTCACTCCTCTCCCGATATTTCCACATATAACTCAGTGAAACGGAGCTGGCTGTTGCTGGAACCAGGGACATTTAGTGGACGTACAGACTGACATGCACAATTGCCTGCACAGTTGTCCCTATTACTAACATATACACTAGGGGTGTGAAATAGAGTGAAGGTTGGAAAATGCTTAAGTTTTCAATTTTATGTGCTAAATAAGCATATAATTAGTTATAAGCTTCCACGTTACCTTCAATAGCAAAGGGTTTTCCCACAGTTAGTGTTTTACAGTCTGCATCTATGGAGACCTCATAGTCCAGCAGAGCTTTGTCCATGATGAACGCATCCAGTCTCTGAGGGTCGGCCCTGTCAACAGAGAGCAAGCGGGTAGTTAGTAACAGAGCTCTCAGTGCTCATCTAACACAAAGTGTTGCACAACTTTTTAGTGAGCGCGCACTTTGCAAACACTGAAAAGTGAACAGATATTGCATCATTCCACAAAATACAATCCAAGTCAGGTAACTGGCCTTTCAGACATTGTGTGTGATCAGACAGTTACGGTGAAGCAAAGTCTCAACATGAATTGTGCTTTTCGAGTGTCATATCGCTCTGATCAGTTGGGTTTGATGGATGACTGGGCGGACGAACAGATAGATGAACGTCAACTGATCTATTGTCGTTTTCCAAAATTCATCAAGGTGACAAAATAACCATGACTTTGCAAAAAATGGGCATCTTCTGGGGACCAACCCGAGAAACAAACATTTTAAAGCAACCCTGCGAATTTCATGTGAAAAATGGACCTTTAACACCTCGGGAGACCTAAACTCAAACGAACCTGACTTTGTCATCTCACCCCTGGGCTGCAGCTCTCAGCCTTATTTTCTCCGTTGGTGTCCTCATGTCACACCGCTGACCTGACAGAGTGAGTGTGAGGAATGGGAAAAGATCGATTTGTCTGTCTTAGATGACAACTTTATACGCTTTCATTTCAGTTCACGGGGAAGGGATGTTTCACAGAGAGGAACACGTGTGGGAGATTGTGCGTTTGTGCTTGAGAATTGGACTAAATGAGGTCCAGTGAAGCATCAGATACTTTAGACGTTCTTACCACGACAATACGAGGTGATGAAACTCAGCGAATGCGAAACAAAAAGCACGTGGGAATGAGTAGTTTGTTTCCTCTTTGTCTCGTGGGTATTTTAAAGAGCCCTTCAGAGAGCAGTTTACCGCAATCACAGAAAATGGGATGTAAATGGTTCAACAAACTGCTCTCATCCCCTTGCCTTGTCCGAACCACGTATTTCTCAGGTCAAGTCTTGCCCGTGGTTTTCCAATACTTTTGCTGGCCGTATGCCAGTAAAATTACCGCCTGCCAGTTTCTGCCAATTTACCGGCATTCCTCACTCTGTTCGAGTCTGTTCCACGGAGGTGAGATATTAAATCACAACACTCTCAGTGAGGCTTTTGCAAATCAACTCAAAATGTCTTTTTTACTGACAGCCAAAGCCTACTGGGATACGAACTCTACAAAGGCTTTTTCAAGATATTCTCTGTATTTTTTGCTTGTTATCGGAGGGCAGTGTTTGAAATCCTCCGCTATCTTCTACGCACAAGCCGGCTGTTCATTATTACAGGTTGAATTAGGCTGCGGCTTACGTCCTTGGTCTCTCCGCCACGGAATGCTATTGATGTTATGCATTTTATGACCAGTGCACAACCTTGACACCAGCCAATTACAGCGCCTAGCCAATATGATTAAAACACTACGCCTCCTTTTTCTGCGTCAGCTTCCCGCAGCAATGCTTGCAAAACTTGCAGAATCGTGTTTTTGATATCAATGGGTGACACGACATGTTTCTGTGTGGTGGCTTTATTTAATATGAGGCGATGGGAGACACAGCTGCTCCTTTAATGTCGAAATGCTGAGCTTGATCGGAGAGAAGCCTTTACATCATGAAGGAAGACCTGTTGGCACCCAGGTTAAATACTTTTAAATGAACTGTTCTATTTGAGGTGTGAGCTTGTGTTATGCTAGACTCTATGAAGGCATATCAGGTCATATCCGCCACTTTAATGAGCAATCCAGAATAGTGAAGTCTGTCTTATAATGCTGCAGTCAGTGCTCTTTCTCAAAATGCTCTAATTATATAGCAGGCAGGCTGCAGTTTGTAGCTGTGCTAGTTTCAGTTGCTGTGCCGAGGCGTGTTCATAAAGCTGGAAGACTGTAGTCAAAACAGCATAGATGAAACACTTATTGTACGGATGCAAGGAGAACGAGAACTGTGACAACTGCAAAGAGATCTTTACACAACAACCACTGTGTTAAATCATTAACGGTGCAGTTTTGTGTCTATAATAATGATTTGGTGATAACCAAATCTAGCTTTGTTTGAACCAGTCTACGAGTGGAGGGTGAGATCTCTGCGTAGAGCCACTCCTTTCAACGCAGCATACAGTGGATGCGTTGTACTAATGTGAGATTTAAATGTCCGATACAACATCAGCACAACAGCAGCTGATGTGCTAATAACTGGTGGCCCGTGCTTTTGGGGAGTAAACCCAGATCGCTGCGTGTTCAAAGATGCACTGCGGCTTGCTTGTTCGCTGTCTTGTTCCCCTTGTTGTAATTTTCTAAAGATGACATTTTTCCTTGAACCTTCTAATCAGCATTTTACAAGCTCAGTAAAAAAAAAAAAAAAAAAAAAAAAAAAAATCTTGTTTCATCCATTCAAATGGTGTCCTACGCAGCCAAGGCCTGCGTTCCAGCTGCCTTTTCTCACTATATTCTGCTTTGCTCCGCGGGGATGCCGGCTGAATGTTGAAGCAGCTTAGGATGACAGCAGTGGCAGGGTGAGGAGGAAGGGGGGAGATCTGAATGCAAACAGGCAGACTCGTGGTGTGGAATGACAGCATTTTTTCCCCCTTCAGATTCTGACTATCCCAGGACACGCAAATCATTTTCCCCTTTTTTTTGTCCCAAACATGATGCGGTTATTTTTGTCCATTTGCGTAAAGCAGACAGCCCTTGATTATCTGGGAATGATGGTACCAGAGAGTAGTGTGCTGTGTGTGTACCTGTTTATGTGTCTTGGCATGATATCTGTGGGCTATACAGCATGTATAACGTTGTCTTACTTTAGATGATGTATTCCATCTGGTGTTGCCGGGACGTTGTATCTCCTCATGTACTCGTGCATCTCAGGGAAACTCTTCTTGACGTAGTCCTCGGCGCTGCTTTCTCTCACTGTGGCAAATCGAAATCCCTGAGAGGGATGGTGCAACTGCAGGAAAGAAGAAATAAAGCCAGACACTACCCTTTAGAATACCTTTAGAAAGCAGTAATATTGATAATATTGATATTTTTTTTATTTCAGTCTGTTTTTTTCTCTTTTTGGCAAAAGATAGTTTTTTTTTCATTTGCAGGTGCAGAAAAGTTTTTGTGAAACTTTCTGCTTTGCTTTTCTTTCGTTGTCTGCAACCGAATCTCAACATCGCAGCACTTCAGAGAGTTGGTGCGTTGACAAAAAACATTAATTACCACCCCCGATTGCCCTAACAAGGGTGGTTTAATTAAAGAGTGTATTTTATTTATTTATTTTTGCCACCCTAAAGCTTAAAAGACTGTACTCTTGTAAAATGTAGAAAAGACACCAAAGCTCTGCAGTTTTATCAAGTGAACATCGGGGACGTTTTCAAAGAAGAGTTCCACAACAGCCTGTTAGTCATCATGAATTCGAGAGAAACTAAATAACCGTGTTTGCAAAGACAGACGAAAATTAAACAATGGTGTACCAGAAATAAACGAGCAAACAAACGAAAGAAACCTAGTCTATTTCAGAATCGAAGCTTTCAATGAAAAAGTGTTTGTGGAGAAACATCTCACACCTGGTGACCAGAACGCCATTATTTTAATCTGGATTGATGAAAGAAAAGGTATATTGTCTTTTGATTAAATTAAAGACAAAGGAATCTCCCTTCTCTTTCACCTTAGGCATAACTTAATTAGGAAGTAAGAAAGTAAATATCTTTCAGTATTACATATTAAGAGCGCAACAATCAGAAACTGCTCTGTCAGGACTGTTTGTGTCTGGGTTGCTCTGATGGGACTAACTGTGACCCAACGACTGCCATCAGCTTCTAATTCTCATGCAACGATGAATATGCCATTGTCTTTCTCTTACTGACTTTCACCCACTTGAAAAGTGAGAGAAGCTAAATTCTCTCATTTGGAAAAAAAAAAAATGAAAACACCTGTAGAAAAGAGTGTATTAATGGAGGATGTTATCACTCATATTAGGGAGCTGATAGAGAAAATGACTTTTCAGGGTCTTTAAACTTCAACTTTATGCTTTTGTACCTTTGGGTCATGAATCCCTGACAGTTGTTCATAGGTCTTCTCCCCGACCATGACGGCAGCTAGGTTAGCAGTGTAGGTGGACAGACAGAACAGACAGAAGATGGCCCAGAGGTTCATCAGCAGGCGGCCTGTCCAGCACTTCGGCGGCTTGATGGCCACTGTTCTCCCAAACAGAATGGCGTAGCACACATTGAGCGCTGAGGAGAAGGAGAACACCCGGTCCCGGTTGCGTCCACGTGGCGTCATGCCGAATGGGCTGTGCCACTCGTAGAGAGTGAGAAAGACGGCTGTGACATGGAGTGAGACAAAGATGCCGAGCCACATGGACCAGTGGAGAGGCCACATGAAGGCACCGATGGGTGCAGCTGTGTCGCGAGTTCGAACCTGGGAAGTGGGGTGGACACATGATTGGAAAACCTTTTCTAATTGATATTATAAAAGTAAGAAACTGAAAAGTCACACAGGTGTGTTTTGGACTCAAAAAGTACTCTATACGTCATATAGAGTACTATCTTTTAGCTTTAGATATTTGGGGTTGACTAAATGCTTGGGAAATTGGGAAAATGATTCTATACACTGTTAGCCAAGTTCACTTACATGAGGTAGGAACTAAAAGAGGATCAGGGTCTTTCAGAAAGCCACAGTTGGAAGTTGACTATAATTAGTGAAAACAGTTCACACAGGGAAGCCACAAATTCACCAGCCTAACAATAATTGGGCAGTCCCAACAGTGTACTGCTGTAAAATTCAGATCTACCGGTAGAGGTGCAGGTGGTGACACTGTTGATTTGGAGGGAGACGCTTACAGTGAAATTAGGGGTAAGAAGAATAAGAAACATAAGATTTGAGATTGTTAACAAAGCAGAATACCGTCCTCTATCGTCGCATGTTGAGAGGACGAGAGGAGAGAGTGATTATCACCAGCACTGTGCCTGTCAGCTGGTGAGACTAGGTCTAGTAATTGTAATAATAGGGTCACCCCACAAAGCTCTATTCTCACCAGTCTAGCCCTATACAGGGAATTGCATTAGAATCCAATAAGGTAGGGCTTGCAGTAATAAAACGCTGCCATATTGATACTGACCACCAGCATACCAAGCAGAGAGAGTTGAAGAGTGAGGTCAATGACAGAGAGAGGAGAAAGAAGCACCAAACCGTAACAGAAAGGAGAGATATATATATATATATATATATATATATATATATATATATATATATATATATATATATATATATATATATATATATATATATATAAAGGGAAACATTCTGTACGAAATGAGCAAAGATGTGTGAGAGAGTGAGAGAAAGGTACTGACCAGAATTCCCAGGCTGGTGGAGAAGAAGGGCGACGTGAAGTCAATGACTTGGCTTCTGGCGGAATTAATGCTAAACGATGTCACTGCCAGGTGGGCGGCGCCGCTGAGCAGATCACCCACCAATCCTGTCCAGCGGCCATTCTTGAACCCACCATACTTCCCATCGCCCACAATATAGAGGTCGAAAGTGAAGCCCATGTCCTCCGCCAGCTTCTCCAGCAGGTCAATGCAGTAACCGTAACAACACTTCTTGTAGTCTGTGGGAACTGAAACATTAGGTCCTACAAGGTTCTGAAAAAGTCTTTCCAAAACTGAAGATTCGTTGGTGAGGGGGTCGAGGCACAACTGGCCCGCGGGACATAAACCATCTCCATCTACCTCCCGGGTAAATACAAAGGGGTGCTCCACCAGCGTCACCACCCGCATGTGCAGCCGTGTGGATCGGCGCCAGTCACCACCGCCACCAGAACCCTGCTGGCTTGGCCAAGCCCCCTGGTCCATCAAAACTTTCCCCCTGCGCCAGCGTCCCAGGCGGGTCCAGGTTGGCTGGCCAAGGGGGTCCAGCTGGAGGGACCAGATGTAGTGATGGGCCTCTGAGATGACATTCTGGCTGTGAGCTTCTCTGGATATAAAACCACTCTGGCCCTCAAATGATGTGTTGGAGAGAAATCTGAGGCGGAGAGAGGAAAGAGAGAACAGTGGGAAAGGGGGAGATGAGGGAAGGAGAGTGGAAGGAGGAGGATGAGAGGAAAAGGGGATTGGAGAAAAGAAAAAAATCACTTTTAGTCTTCCCATAATTTGTCTATGTCCTCGGTGCAGGTATGTCTCTGGAGATAACTGAAGGAAGCTGCAGACAGTAGTTTAACCAATCCAGGGGCATCTCAAACAAGCAAATAACAGTGGTAATATACAGAATATGTACCCTAGCAGACTTAACAATACTTGCAATACCTATGACCTAAGTCAGACTGGGTTTAAATGTTTCAGTACTGTAGGCATAGACAGCTCTTGTATCCGCTTACTAGTAGGCAAATGCATTAATATGTTAGGACAGTGATGATGCCCAATTCTTCGTTTCATCCTACCTGCAAAATACACTGTAAACTATACTGTAAAGACATCAAAAACTGAGGTAAATGTCTGAAGTTTTACTGAAACATGGACTGCAGACCTTTGTAATAAAATGTTATTTTACCTCGTATCAATACATTTTATCTCCTTATGCACAATGACAGCTAAAACGTTCCTTGTCCACCTCGTCTCTCAAAAAAGACATCAAATGAAAACGCACTGAGTATAAACCAAATCGAGCAAGTTAAAAAGTTTTCTGATGGTGGTACAAGAAAAACACCTTCTGCACACGCTCCAGGAATCCTGCAGCTGTGATTTACAGGCTTAAATGTACAATTATGTTTTACCCTTGGTTAGTTCATACACAGTGTATTTAAAAAAAAACAAACAATCTACATTTAATGGTGTAAAACCAGCACAGTATTATCTTGGTGGCCTCAGTGGCTGTATAGTGTGTGTTTGTGTGCGTGTGTGTGTGACAGGATAAGACAGACCACGGTCCAGTGAACGCCATCTCTCTCACTGAGCCATGCTACTGGCTGTCTGGGAGTGTCAGATACCGGAGCAGACGCACACACTCACACCCGCGCGCACACACACACACACACGCACTTGTCCACTGGAATGGATATGTTTGGATGTATCCTCCGTATGCCTTCAGGAGGTAATGATGTAAATGATGTGACCTTTTCCGAAATATCTCTCTCGTGTCACCTCGCTCGCTGGAAAAATTCCCCTTTCCGCCACCTTGTCTGCTCTCCTACGTCTTTAACCGGCGTTGAGTCAGCCTGACAGCTCAACTAGTCCGTCTGAAGGTCAGCGTCTTCACTGCAGCTTGTAGGTGTTAGAGTTACCTGTGGAGTTTGTCTCTCTCCTCATCGTACACAGCGGAAGTGACATGCTCGAGCTCGTCCCTGACAGCGCGGAAGGCGTTGCGTGTTAAAAGTGAAATGTCACATTTTTACTAAAAGGTCACTCGTTGTAATAGTTAATATTTCTTGTCAAGTCGAGACATCGATAACATTTTAGCGTGTTTCAGTGTCGGAATGTGAAGTTACAGTTTCAGGCCCATGCTGGCAGGACGTGGCAGCAGAGTGGGGCTGCATGAGGGGGACCGAGCTTTTTCACGATTGTCGCCTGCGGCGGAAAGTTGTTTCTTGGAGAGTCAACTTCACTTAAAGGTCACTCGACATCGCTCTGTCCCAGCAGTGTAACTAACATCCTACCACAGACGTTAATGAAAATAGCCATATTGCACAGGTACAGTCAGTGTACATGTGAGTGTACATGTGGGTTTCCCTAATTAAGTCTCTTTAAGGGGTTTGAAGAGCTGTTTCCTCTCATGCATTGAAGAAGAAACAGGCAGGAAGCAGAAAAGAAAAAACCTCTGTGGTGAATTTACACTGCCTGCTTCACACAAATTGCTTCCACTCCACTCATGATCAGAGCTCAAAGCTACTCATTACAACCGGGCTTGATCCTGATTGGCTCCGCTCATTAATGACTACTTACTTCCTCTAATCAGACCGGTTTGCGGCCGCTGTGCTGACACACCCACAGGACATCTAGGCCTGTGATGAGTTAGGGTGTTTGTCAACTCAGGGGTGGTCTGGAAAGCAAATCAGTGCATGTTGCATTACCTTCACTGTCTGGAGGAAGCAGCAGTGGGTAATGATGATGTCATTTCCTCTTCTGGATTTACCCATTTCTAATGGTACAATGTAAATGTTGCACAAGTGTACAGTTTTCAGGTATTTAAGACTTCACTACAGTTGGCTTAGTAGCATAATATGGATGTTTTACAATGCATGCAATTTATCCATGAGTCTCCTTGTCAACTAAACCAGTGCCGTCAACTAAACAGTTAAAGATGCTCCATCAGAGTTGAACAGTTCTCAATAATTAATCAGCTCCGTCCTGAGTCCTGATAGGACGGCGTCAAGATGGCATCTAATATGTTTAACAAGTAACGTGATCTTGCTTCCTGGTCATAGGTGGAACTAAGCTAAACTAAAATACTTATGTACTTCAGAAATGTTTTGAATAGGGGACTTTTGCTTTACTGAACAGTGTCGCAGTGCTACTTTTGGTAACTGTTCTGAATACATCCTGTACTAATTACTTAACAGAAAGCTGCACAAAACTGGGACAGACAGAAGTTAGTGTAGTGTAAATGCTCAAATCTAAAATCAGTGACTCATAGTAAGAGATGCTTGTTCTTTATATTTAATAACACCTAATCACTTGTAACTCTTAGGCTTCGCTTTAAATGAAAAATTTAAAAGTTGTTTCAGCCGAGCTTGAAGAACAAAGAGCGAGCTGATGCCGGTGCAAGGACAGGTGCTTGTTGGATTCACCTGTCCTTTTTCAGGGTCACCTGAGCTCAAACAAGACCTTGACTTCCTCTACACGAAGGTGGGTGGGTGGGGGGGCCGCTGCAGCACTTCCTACAACCTGAATAAGAGAAGTATGCCTTAACTTTTAATACAATGCAACATGATTCATCCCCCCCCCCACAAAATGAAAAATGATGACATTTGGAGGCAGAGGAGTCTTGATGGTATTTGAAGCTGAGGAGTGACGTCTGGGTGAATCACATCCATTACACAGGAACACCAACTCAATGTCACGTCCGCCTCGCGTTCTCTCCCCGTGAATCACTTAAAACACGGTTTGGAGCATAATAACCACGGAGCTGCGTTCACCTCCCCACACCGTACTAGAAAGGGAAGCGAGCAAAGCGAGCGAGCTGAATGAAAAGCGATGAAGGGTGCACTTATATTTTCACGTCTTACGGAGCAAAATATTCGTCAGCAACATGAAACATGTTGTTTTTCAGTTCAAATCAAAACATCTTGTTCATAACACCAAAAGATACAGACGTAAGTAAACACCGCTGCCTTTTTTAGGAGAATAAAAGCATCCGCTGAGAGCATCCCTCCTTGTTAAACCAGTCCCTCCCTGAAGCAAACCGCAATGCAACCCTCAATAGGGACATTTATTATATTGCATTTTCTATCTTTATGGCTCAGCCGGCTGCCACATCAGGGCACTATACTTGGCTTTGGTGGGCACGCATCACTTTAAAATGATTTTTATCAAGAAGGGTTGTCTCTGGTGGGGGGAGAAATGGATGTGATAAGCTGCTGAAATTTGTCCTGCCTATATCTTATCTGTTAATACAGGCCTTATGGCCCCCGCAGTTTATCTGGATCTGCATCTCCAGGGGTTATTTACAGGACGTGTGTGGAAACGTCTTTTCTCTCTTTATTTCCCGCTCTGATTTTCTCCTCTTTCTTCTTCTGCACCTGTAATTTTTCTCTTCCCCTGCTTTGTTATCACATCTTTCGCCACCTACCCGGTGACTCTCCTCCCTCAGCTTCTCAGTCTAGTGGGCAAACCTTATCGGTCCCTCTCATTGGCTTCCACACACCATAAATACAGATGCTCTGGAGCAGCGAGCGCCCAACAGTTGTTTTTATGTAACTGCTTTTAATAGAAGGAGCATGATGACACCATGCACACATGTAGGTGCAAGTCTGGACACTGACACCAAACTACAAAGGTATCCGATCCATCTTCACGTGGTCAAAATGGTTTAAAATAACTCTCATATATACTCACATGTATAGAATGTATAGGCCTGTGTTGACAGATCTTTTATGGAAGGATGATTTTCTTTACACTGTTGACATTATTTAGGATGAGATTTAGAATTTCTGATGCCCTATTCACGTGTGTTATAACTTTGTTTTTGCAAATTAACAGAAATATTTAGCACAAGCAGAGTACCCACTGGAGTGTTAAGAACAAAAAGACTTTTCAATTATAACTTAGCAAACCATCACCAGGCCCATTGGGCCTTTTAGGATTTCTCGACATGTTGACGCAGTGTGCTCTGTAGCAGTGAAACGCGATTTAAACGGTGGGTTGTTTTACTGCCCTCTCCAAAACCAAAGCTGTGTGCAATGCAAGGACAGACAGCTTGACGTTAGCTAAAGCCCCTTTCACACAGTGCAAAGCCCCCACTGACACCTGCTAACATCTGGCTTTTGTCATCAACGCAAAAGGGTGCAATCATCTTTCAATCCGAGGTCAAATGACTCTGCAGTAGTCGTGGGTGTTTATCGCCTCTGGCTCTGATCACCAGTGATGTGATTGGACAGTTACAGATCGTTCTTAATTCGGTGCTGACTTTCAAAGACGGTAACCACCACCAGACTGTCTATGGCCTCCACATTGCTTTCTGCTGTAACCCTCTTTTCCGGCGCATTTGTGACACATCAGAAAAAAACACAGAAAGGCGATCCCGTCTTCTGGCGGTGTGACAGGGATCAAATATATATTTTATTGGGTTTTACTTGTGTTTAAACTTGACTATGTGGGGTATTTATGGTGCTGAAAGACTCTAAGCAGACGGGACTAAGAATAGGGTCAACAGGGTCAAAGTGGTGGTGGTGGTAAGATAATTCTGGTTTCTAGAGCCTGTAATTATCACACAACTGAAGTGTTGGATGAAACAGCAATGCGATTATTAATATTTTGGGGGCTATCTGATTACATAAAGCAATACTGTTTGTGCATGTGTGGCCAGTTAGTGGCACCGAATGGATGCACACTAGCTGGATTCACCCTCTGGAGAGCATGAATATCTATGTTAAATCCTGCAGGTTTGTTTTCCTTGCATGGACTATATTTTGACCGTTCTTTGGAACATTATTGACATGATATTGTAAATTAGTAATATTTCTAGACACTATGTGTGCCATCCCTGTGCTGCACTCTCTAAAGTATCCTCCAGTGTCCCGTACAGCTATTTCCTAAGCATAATGCAAAGTGATGTGCCTCAAGAGAACCTTCCCACAGGACCAGCTGAATGAACGAATGACCAGAACGTCGAGCTCTCAGGCCGCTCAGCAAATGGAAGCCAGCGATAAATAGAAAAATAAAAAGGTGTGGGTGTGAACATCAGGATAAAGCCTGACCCCTCCTGATCCTTCATGGAGCAAAGCTGGAGAAACAAGGAGAGAGATGGTAATGAGAGTAATAATTAATTAATAAATAAATAAGCCAAGTAGAATAGCCAGAGGTAACTGATTAACCCTAATTGAAATCAAGAATAATGAACCATTTGATTTCTCATAATGGAATGCTAATCTTTCTACATTATTCGATTATCTTTGTTTCATTTTTCATTCATACCATACATTATTAATGTGAGTATATTTAGTCTATAAGTAATCTCATGCAGGGGAAAACTGATCCGGGGACAGTTTAAATATTCCTCAGTGGTGGGAATTGGAAAGATAGAATCCAACTTCCATACGAACAAACACTACAGCAGTATCAGTTACTTATTTGCATACATACATACATAAAGCACCTGAACAATATGTAAGATGAATTATATTTTGGTTGTTTTGACACATATTGCAATTGCATTGAGTATGAGATTTTGCTAGGGTCTGTACCAGACAAGCAAGTTCCCCTTATATAAGGTCAGTAGGATTTACCTGCAGAGGCATCTCTGTAGCACTTGACACATTTTAGTTTCTGCTATACGGCTATACGATTTTTATTTTTTTTAATGAAAAAGAAAAATGTAAAAGGCCAGATTTTCTTCACTTTAAAAGTTCCATTTTGAATTATTATTTCATTCTTTTAGCAAAACGCAAACGCAACAGTTTGGCAGTATTGAAATAGACCAAAGCCATTCTTGTGACGTTGATCAGCTTCACAGTGAGGTCTGAAATACTGATATTCAGAGGAGATTTTATGTTCCCCAACTATGATTTGTTATCTACTGTAGTAACACCAGCACCAGTGCCAATGAGCAGAGTGTCAGTTGGGAGGCTTCACAATCGTTTCTTTGTGAAGTCTGATATTATGATTTATTTATTTATTAATGTATTTATTGTTGGTGATGGTGATGCATCAGGACTAATGACGATAACGCTTTTGTTGTTACCTCAAACTAAAAAACTCCCCAGGAGCCCTGTTATCCTTTATATATTCACCATCACTGTGGAGGTCCCTTACCTGACACATGGTCACTAGCTTGATCACATCGCCTGGAGGAAAACATCTGGGTAAAAATCTGGACAGACCTTACTGTATTCCTGCTTTTTGTGCAGCTATCCTGTTGTACAAATTAATTAGACCTCCCTAAATCCTAGCAGGTTTTTCTGTGAGCTAAGCTAAACCAACCAGTGCATTGCCTGATAAGTCAATATCTATTTTAAAGTAGCAGCCTGATGATCTTCCATGTTGCCGTGAGATGCAGACCTCAGTTATGAAGTACACCTCATAGGCCAGAACAAAACCTTCTGCAATGGCCTGGTCCTGAAGATGCTGAAGATTAGTATTTTACTCAGCATGACATGGTCATTTCACAATTTAATAGAGTAATTATATCACATGTTGGTGTTTTAATTGTTGTTATTTAATTGCCTGAATCAGCTTTTGAATCTTTTTGAGTAGTTAAGACATTACTTTTAGATTTTTTTACTCATGTAATTCAAATAGAGTAAACATAACATATAACTATCTGACGTCTGGTCATGCTGGAACTGGTTTGGCATCCAGCTGGTGATTAAAATCCCTCACCTGCCGTGATCCTCTTCAATGCTACACTTGTCTGATGACAAACACCTCCATACATCATCAGCTTCTCCCCCCTTGTGACCGGTTGATTGCACGGCCAGCGACTCTGCTCTACAATAAGTCCATAATAATCACGCAATACACCCCCCCGGAGGGTTTCAGTGTCCAGCCTGAGAACTGCTACAGCCTCTCTGTTGCTCATCTGTCACAAGCTCTCTGGCTTCAACACCATTGTGGTGACCGCAGTTCCCTCCAGGTCAGCTCATCCACCAAGCACCTGATACCACAGCTCTCACACAACCGAAGGCAGCTCTCTCGCTGCACCAGACATGTTTCTAATGACTGAAAATGACAGCAGCTTTATCATCGAAAAAGCCACTGGATTTGAAGGGTTTGCGCTCGGAGGGTCCAACACTGGGGGGGTCAGGACCTCCCACAAGTTGCTAGGAGAAATCTTAGGCTCCAGCAAGATGATTTACTAGGTAGGGAAGGAAAAAACCAACTATGTGGACTTTTAAGAAGTAGCTGTGAGTGGGCAAAGACGCTCTTTGGTGAGCTGAGGTCATATGCAGTAGTTTCTTTTTTATTTTTGGGGACTAGAAGCCCAAAAGGCTGGAAACAGAATGTGTTTCCAGGCAGTTCTCCATGAGTAAAGCCAAATCACTGGCGGCTGGCTGCAGTATAGGTTATAAACCCCGCCCCCCACATGTTAGCAGATGGGAGATGAGGCAAATGAAAAAAGTAGCACATCAAGTACATCAAGTAAATGTTTCATGTCACTTCTAAAGTGTGAATAAGCCCTTAAAGTTTGCCTCGATTGTCAGTCCATTTTCACTCTTTACACCTTTTCATTACTTTCTGATTGAATGTCTTCTATAAATGTCTTGCACAATAGGTTTTTAAATTGTTATAAAGTTGTTCTTATATAAAGTTGATAATCACTAAAGACATTGATTTCATGCAACATGCGAGTTTGTCATTGTCCCTAAATCAGCCTAATCTTGATAAGGCCTTGTTAACAAGACCCACAAAAGGGAAATGCACTTTCTGCAAACGGGCATGACAGTAAAAGTCACACATCCACTGAGCTATAGGACTGTTGATTGATGATTTTTCTAATTGCCGTGTCTAATGAGTTCAGCGATTTTCATTGTCGCAGCGGTACGGCGCCCGCTGTGGCAACGTGCTGTAACGTGTGGGGATATTTGAAGTCAGCGTGGCTCACTCCAGCCCTCAGTCACACTTCTCCACCAGAGTACCCACAAAGTGCTAGTGCAGCGGAACAGGACAGTGGGGCAGTGATGTATACAGCACTGAACAACTTTGACCTGCTCTAGCTGCCACATGTTTTTTCTCCACCTTCTTCGATTGGTTAGCTCCTCCTGTTTCTACTTCTGCTGAACCAGTGCCAAACCAACACTTGAGTCACAACGTGCTCTCTCTTAATTTTAACACGTCATATCCTTAATCTGTGTGTCCTCAGTTTTACAGCAGATATAGAACTAATTATGTTTGATGTGATGTGTTTATACCTTTATTGCAGCCAAGGTCTGCTTTTTTTGATCATAGCGATGTAGTAATAGCGGTGGTGGTAATGGTGGTTGCTTTGGGTTTTTAAGCTTAATTATTGTTTAAAATTGTATTAATATTGTTCTGTGGGTTATGACCTCATTATTTCTCACCATCTGCATTCTGTCAGTCACTTTCTAAGTTTCCCTCCACCTCATTCTCGTACTTAGACCCCCAGCTGAACTCAAACTCAATAAAGAAATGGCATTATTAAAGAATAACATCAAACTTGAATGTGTCTAAGCACCTCTCCTGGGTCTAAATGTCCAACAGCCCTGAAGCAAAATAAGTCAAAATTGCTTTCAAAAGTATACAGTACGTAGTCTGACTTTCAGCAACTTTCATGTGCAAATATCAGCTCCTTCCTCTGGAGAACTTGAGGACAGTCAACTCCAACCTTTCGCCACGCCCTCGACTCATTCATACATCTCTCCCTCTCCCTCCGGCCATCCACCGCCCCTGAGCCCTCTGCCACTGTGTGAAATATTATGACATGATGAAAGAGAACGTTTAGCACTCAGCCTATATTGCTCATTGACGAATGGGATGTACTCAGTCTAAAACAATAGAATAGGTGTTTGTAGAAAATGCAAGTCACTGGTTACCAACACGAAAAATCTCTTCAGTGTGAAGGAGTAAGATGGAAAATATAAGACGACACAAACGCTTTTGCTTTTTGGTGAGCACAAGAAAGGTCCATTCCCTCACAGATGGTGCCTTGAAGATACAGGTGGAAAAAGATACAGGTGACTCAGTGTATATGACGACTAAAACTACCCTGCCTCCACAATCGGATTAGAGCTACTTTCAAACAGAAAAGGAAAGAAGTAACATTGTTAGCGTGCACACAAATATACATCATCCTATGTGGACCAAAAGTTAATGGTAACAGATGACGATCATGACCCTGATTCAGTTTATCGCCAATCTTCGGAACCCAAAAAGACACACGGAAATTGGAAAAAGAACAATAAGTCAACATCTGTTAATCCCTGTGGCATGAACGTGATGTGACGGTCCACACAGTCCCACAGCTTCACAAAAAAAAGAAAGAAAAGTGAATTACAAAGAAAGGAAAAACAGTTCTGGGAGAAAAGAGCCTCTTTATCTTTGCAGATTACATACAAACATACATTCTTTTCTTTCACCCATCCACAGGGCGCTGTAGTGTATCATATATTGCTATCTAACACAAACAGATTTCCCTGAGCCAGGCATATGGCTGACTTTTCTAAATCCCAGGAGTGTGTAACAGCTTGGATTAGATGCTGTTTCCAACATGAGAAACTAAACCTCTTCAGGTAAATCCCTTGGCTTCACAGGGTCAGCAACAGGGCTCTTAGAAAGTTCCAGTGACACGCGCTCTTTGTTCTGTGATATGTAAAACACAGAGCGACTAATCAACACTTCATAAGCGGCTTAAAGTGAACCAAAGAAATGTAAACACAATCGGAAATCTCCGCCGGCCCTGCCAAGCTCATCGTGCTCAAATAATTACCTTCCTGGGACGATTCTTCTGCTGAGTCAGGTGTTTTTGAGGAGAATCTCAGTAAGAAAGGTCAAACTCTCATTGTGATGCAGTGGTGTGTGATCACACACTGTTCATCGCCCATATCTCAGCAATATGAATTAGAGCGGCCCAGCTGCAGAATACTGCGCGGCTGCTACATGCAATTTATCACTTGTTATCATTCTAACACACTGCTGCAGTTATGGAGGACATTGTGCGTTTGGGTAAGCTGGGCGATTGTGCGTGCAGATGAACGTGAATGTGATTTTCCATACTGACATTGCATACTGCGACCAAACATCTGCACGTTGTAAGAGATGTACATTGTCTTCACATTTTAGGAGACAAGCAGGAAGCAGAATGGAATACATACGACAATTTTATACTGCTCACAATGCCAAACAGCTCCAGGGAACTGTAAAGGTGTGTGTTTGGAAGCTGAGAGCCGCCAGCGGTGCAATATCTTTTTAGGAAGCCATTATCATGAAATCATGAGTTACTTAGTTCGTTATTCGAAGTTTCAGTGTAAACCATGTGGGGTTTTTTTTAAACTTTTGCCATTTGTTCTAAGGACATAAGTGATACTATGTGGGTGTGTATTATGTTGTGGCTGATTACTTTAGCGTGTACATAGAGTGGCAGCAACTCAAAGTTTATGGTTTAATTGTTTGTGTTAACGTGTGCTTGTACTCATCAGTTTTGTATCCACATTGATTCTTTACCTTGCCAAGTATTCCCCCGAGCTGCCGTTGCTTTGTTGTACATCCATACAGTTAGTAGTCCCAGGTATGAGTGCCAGAGCTGGATTCTCCTGGGCTGCACTGCCTACTGCGCGTGCAACCAGTTCCAGTGAGTCGTGGACGTAGTGATCCAAAGAAGGGGATCCCATTACCCCGTGTGCCAGTAACCCCAGGGGCAACCCCTCTGTTCTCAACTCGGCCACGTTCTGGCTGTCCCCCAAAACCCAGTGAAACTCTGGGAGCATCATCCTGGTAGCCAGTGTCCACAGACGCCGCACCTCACGGATATCGCAACCAAATGTCACCACTCCTGTTGTGGTTGAAGGTTCCCTCAGGGCCTCCAGCTGCCGCATTAGGGCTTGCTGCTGGTCGGATTTAGTGGAGGAAGTGGTTGAGGAAGCAGAAGATGAGGCAGCGGGGGAGAAATAAGGTAGAGACGACAATGAGGATGACGGCTCCGCTCCTGTTGCTGCTGCTCCTGAGTATGCTAATGAAGATGAAGACTGTGGTGAGGTCGCGGCGGTAGCTGTCAGATTGACAAGCGTGCCCAGGTGGAAGCGGGTGTTGTTCTTGATGAGGATGAGGAAGTCGCTAATGTCCCATTCCTGACAGAGCAGAACACTGATGTCCCACCAGCCATTCATCATCAGCAGGGAATAGAGGAGACGAGATGGTGGGGCCTCCACGGTCCGCATTGCCATTTGGAAATGGAGAGGGTTCTGTGGGGAGATTGTAAAGAGGGAGCGGATGTAATGGACGTTGAATGTGTGAGCGGGTTTATACAAAGGAAGAGAAAAAAGGTTAGATGGGTAAAAGTGGAAGAAAGGAACAGAGAAAATTAGGTGATGTGGGAAGGAAAGGTAGAAGGTGTGTTTAGAGGGAAAAGAAGAATGAGGACACATTGGGAGGAAATGGATGGAAGAGATATGACGGAAGAGCATGGGGCAATGGGATTGGAAAGATGGGATAGAGATGAGGGACAGTTAAACAAATAAACAAGAGGAAATGGAGGGGATTAAAATGTGAGGGTGATGGAGCGATAAACAAGTAGTGATGGGGAGGATGAAGGGTTGGTGAGGGTCAGTTGGATTTCACAGAGGGCAGATAGATAGGAGGAAATCATTAAAGGTGGGTTTTTGGATTGAGGGGTGAATTCCAAGAAAGAAAGGACGACAATGGGGGAAAGGCAAAGAAAGAACAATGGAAGGATGGTGGAGAAGAACATGAGGTACAACATTTAGAAAGAGGGGAGAAGGTCAGAGAGGAATAAGAAAGGGAAAACGGGGTGACAGGAAGGAAAAAAACGGATGTGGAAGAGCGGAGATGAGGAGGAAACAGGAAAAAAGAGACAGAAAGGTTATAAATCTAACAGCAGAATTACTTTCTGTCTTAGAATTCAATTTGTTCCCGGAGAACAAACACCTTCTGTTGGATATAATGGATTTCAGCCTCCACTTACCTGCTCCATGAATATCATTATTCACATCATAAGAAGTACACTACATCTATTTTTATGTGTACTCTATTTGTCTTTTAAGGAACACCTCACAGCTAAAGGAACTCTATTTGAAATGGGTCTTTCACGTACTGTACTTTCCACGTAATGTATTCACAGCTCTGATTTGCAAGTCATAAATTTCAGCGGTTGATTGATGAGGCCCGGGCAGATCAATGGGCAGAGCGCGGCAGTGGCTGATTTCCACCTGGACCAGGAATGATAAAGTGCGTGTGGTCTTGCGGGGCTGTAAGGTGCTGCGATGATCCACCCAGCGACTAAATGCTCGAGCAACGTGCTAAAATGAAACACTTATTATACTCTATACTTACTATTATACTTATTATATGCTCCGCTTTGAAATATACAAAATACTTCTCTGTAGCTTCACTGAAGGTATAGATATCATTTACAGTGTTTTATTACAATTTGCTCTGTGTCTACATAATGTTAGAGTTCACACATAAACAACATACGAGGCTGAGTGCTCGCTTGGCCTGTAATTGAGGAAGTGGGCTCCCTGGCTGTGATTTTGTAAATTGCCCCATACCACCTTTGGAAGAAAATACTACATTCTGTTAAAGGTTGTATTACGTTTACTTGCCCATCACTTACAAACTGTGTGTTCTTTATATTGCTGCTGCACATTTTCCAAACTACATAGAACCTTTTTTTGATTGATTTCCCGCCTTCTGGGCTGCACCAGTTGTTTTTACTTAATTTCAGTATGTTAAATCACCTTTGAGAGCCTCTAAATTTGCTTTGGATGGCTACTCCACAGAGAAAAGTCCATTACCTTTCTGTTTTCTTATTTTGGTCACAGTGAATTGTGCCTTTGTGTAAGGTTGGAAGCGGGGACCGAATTCCAAAACCTCACTGGTTGATGCATCCATAACTGTTATCAGCAAGTCAACCCAGTAGTCAAATGATAAACTCATTATATTACTCTTACAAGTACCACGAGGAAATAATTTAAGTTAACACAGTAATAAGTAATAACCCACAGGCAGTGATAAACCCCACTTTCAGGTCATTGCTGTGGTTTTCTCACAATTTCACGGCCATTTCCCAACACAGTAGGCGGTTTTCAGTGAAAGGCTCTGACGCACCCAGTGTATGCTACCTGTCTAGCACCAAATGGTAGACAACAACTAGCTAATGAAGTGAAGTGACGTGCTGGGAGAGAGAGAGATGTTTTCCTCAGGAGTTGGTGGAGACCAATGCAGAGCTAAAAAGACAGAAAGTATTTGACTTACATTCATTGCATGGACAAAAAATAATAAATGCTAATCTCCTAATATGCTTGATGCTTATGAAATGCATTAGCTAAACTGTCAGCTAACATGTTGCCCATAAAATAGAGCTTAAAGGGAATAAATATTGGACTTCCATTTGTCAAATGGCCAGAAACTCTGTGTAATATATATGTAAATAAAAGTGACTGGATGTCCTCTGTGATCCGTTACCTATCTTGACTCAAGCACTCATTTTTATACTATATTTAAATAAAGTGAAATAGCTCTCTGCAGGGTTGAACATTAATCTTAGAAATATAGTAACCAATAAAAAAAAATGTGTATAGTCAAGTGAAGTATGGATGATTTGTGGGTAATTGGCTCAAACCGGCAAAACCACCGACTCGGCCCAATGCCTCCCTCAGACCAGCAGAAACCCACCGCACTCCACACATACAGTGTATAGCACCTACAGGATTATAGTAAGCTAGAAGATCAGAGCAGATATGATACGCACAGATGACACAGTTATCCCTGTAATACTTTAGATAAAATTAAACAGGCCAGATCAGGCTGCATGGGCTGCCAGATCTGCCTCAGTGTACCTTGGCATACTGTACCAAGTGCACAACATACCAGCCACCCAGGCAATCAATTAGTCATGCATTTGCTTGCATGCACTCACACACACACACACACACACACACACACACACACACAGAGACAGAACTACACACACTTAAAAGGCCCTCAGCAACTCTGTTTAATTGACTTTACAACTTTTACACAAGCTTTGCACTAAAAGTCCATTAGATTAATCTATTGGTTAATTTCATTTATCCCATTAATCACTGCCCAAAAGGCATGCAAATAAGACAGTTACTCATCTGCTTATTGCATATACATGGATGGATTACTGCTGCAGCAAACGCACCAACAAAGGCGACGGCACGCGTTTTATTTCCGATTTAGAAGTCCTGTGTCGGGGAAAGAAATGGTAATGCCATCCAGGGGGCATCAGACCCTCACCTCCTCTCATCCCTCTGGAGGATCAGAGCATTTATTCTCCGCTGCAGCACGTCTGCACTGTGATCGCCATAAATCTGAAACCTCTCTCTTTGTTCCTCATGTAAATAAACAGAGGAGGTTTTACTAGAAAGTGCGGCTGCCTCCCGTCTTATACAAGGGTCTGCTGCTTTCGAATGCACCAGGAAATCCCAGCTCTGTTGTCACTGTGCTCCCTTTCATCACTCCTCCACTCTTGAAATATATATTTTTTTTCAGTGATTTCCTCTGCCAAAATATATTCGCCGCGAGTTTTTATGGAGAGAAACTTGCAACCTCTGCTGCATGGTAAAACTGCAGGGACTGGCAGAATCAGGAGCCAGTGGGCAAATCAAATAAACTAGTAATGACGCGGTTATTGATCTTTTCTTGATTAGATGATTCATTGTGGGGGAAGCGTGGAAACTGATTTAAATGGGGTTTCTTTTTCTTTCTTTTTTTCTTTTCTTTTTCTTTTTCTTTTTCTTTCTTTTTTATTTTTCTAGTTTTCTTTTGTTAACATATAGAACATTGTCCTGCCTCCACAGTTTGTTTTTTTTTTAGAACAAATTGTTGATTCAGCAAAAAAAAAAAAAAATTGCAAAATGTCTAGTGGGGTCTCACTATTGTTCCTTTCATAGTGAGAAATCCTCCTGACTCCAATCCCTGACTCCACGAAGACCTCCCCATAGCGCTCAGCCTTTCATCCCACTGGCCCCCTTATGTCACTGCTAGTGTTATTTATGAGGGGACCAAACTCCACTAACTCTCTCCATAGTCAGCAAAGCCCTATCATTCATCCGTTATCCCCGGATAGATGCTGAGGGCATAATCGCTCAGATATCCTGATCAGCGATATCTACAAATGAATTTGCAGGAATCTAATTGAAAAGATAATTCCAGGCTTAGTATGTGTGTACACAAGTTTGTATTTTTTTTTTTATCTCCTCAGAACAAATATAACAAGACAAAAACGATTACCACTATCATCCTCCCGTCCCAGAGCCACCGCCCCCTTAGCCTAAACCCACTGCAAAGTGTAAAGGTTCCTTAAACTAGAAAACACCTTTTTTAAAGGCTGGGTCTGTGAAGTAGATGATCGACCGTAGGTTCAACACACTGATCACGAAACAGAACTTGACACATTACTGCATACACAGCAATGCTCATGTCAACTGGTACGCCGCACCTCAGTCGGACTATCGTTGCCAGGTTTGAACGTCTGATTGTTCATGTTTGTTGCAGCGGTCGATGCGGACCATTTTGGGTTGTGAGCGATCTGGTGCTCGCAAATTAAAGGTCTGATCGTGATGGCTGACGTTGACAAATTACGCTCGGTGGCATTCGATGTGACCCAGTTGTGAGACAGTGTGATGAAGCTGTTCCGAAGCCGCTGGCGTGTTTACAGTTTGTCGAGTCATTTCTGCAGACCGTAATCAAACGTCTCTCTTCTGTCCTGCTCAGGACACCTTCAGACTTACAAATGGCATTAACATATAAACCAGTAATTCAAAAGCTCAGCATAGGAAGCTTAGCAACGTTTGGATTCAGTGCTGCAGACTTTATTAGATCGTGTCCTATAAACAGACATCATGGTGGATACCTCATATCTATCCGTAATTTGCATGTTAGGCCTTCATGTAATGCACTTCTGTTTACTATATGCCCTGCAACATAGAGGCAGCATCTGCCACACAAGAGCATACATTTCTACATAATTGGATTAAGTAGCAACCGATATTTGCATATATGCTTCAAGCTGCCAGTGAAGATCTTGTATCTATCTCCCACAAGCTCTGGTGTTGTGGGCCAGCATGGGATCGAGTTGCACTTTAAAAACCAGGTCCACCAATCAGAGTCAGTTGGTCTTTCCCAGGGAGTTTCCTTCCCCCGGGAGCTTCTCAGTCACTGGCCTTTCATATGCTAAATTCTAGACTCGCTACCAGCTCCCAGCCCACCCGGTCCCTTTCACTCTGGGGTCACCACATGCTTTGGTCCGTGAGCTCCGTACTCTCATGCAGCAGCTACAGCATTTCAGCACTTACATAAGAAACTGTGGGCGGATTACATTATCAAAGGTCGCTTGCTGATTCATTACATTATACAATTTGTAACTGTGAACTTTCTTTGACCTTGATTCCAAACTTTAATGGGAAGCAAAATAAGGCAAAGGTCAAACGAAAGGTCATCAAATATGGTCTCACTGGTGAGATCCTCTAAAGGGATTCAAGAACTTTCTCGTGTTTCGCAAACTCTGTTTTTTGGGGGACAAATTGCTGTCAGCCTTCAGTTGGGATTTGCTAGCAAAACTAGATTGAGTCAGAGGGGAGTTAAGCCATTTCTCTAAAAGTCACGCACATGCACACACACACTGGCACTGCACAGTCTGTTTGTACGACTGCCTATTTCCCAGTCTGTATTTCTGCCTGTTCATCCGTCCAACCATCCATCAGTCTTCATCGGTTGGTTTGTCTGCTTTACCTACACCTGTTATTTCACCTTTAAGGAGCGGTTTGGACTTTAAACACCTGCTGACTCCTTACAGCGAAACGCTTCCTTGTGCACAGAGCAGGAAATTAGATATTACTCTGGAAACACACAAACACACACACACTACTATAGCTCAGTAGGTGGCAAGTGTCCCAGAGTCCTTCAGTCTAACTAATGATTCAGATGCGTGTCTGCGTGTGTGTGTTGAAAAAAATCAATGATGCTCTTTGCCCCTGCCAGGACTGTGTGTGTGTGTGTGTGTGTGTGCGCGTATGCTCGGGGAAGACAAAAGCACACACACTCCTCGTCGGCATTCATTGATATGCAGTAACTGCCCTGTTAGTACCACCTAATTAAAGAGGTTTACAGTGTGGAGACACTCAATCATTTTGCATATAAGTCTGTGTGGCTGCGTCTACTTGTACTTGTGAGAGATTTCTACTCTTACACACACGCACACACACACATACACACACGTAGACACACACACACACACACCCCAAATGCACTCATCAGGTGTCTTCTCTAGAGAATGGTTATTGATGAACCATTCCAGTGATTCATTTAGAGTGTTTTGACTCATTCTCTCTCTCTCTCTCTCATTGCAGCTGTAAACTCATCTGATAATCCTCAGTTTGCGTATTTGGCACGAGATCTTTTTATTTTCCACCACTTGAAATTGACTAAGCACACGTCCCGCCTCCGATCAGCCGTCAAGGTTGATTTTCATTAAACGCGAGGGCGACATTTCTCTCTTTAGCATAAACCAATCAGCTGCAGCTGCCTCACCAACACAGGGGCCACAGACCGGAAACCGTTAAGCCAGTTTTGCCAAACCACTTTTGGGATTAAAGCTAATTCTGAAGATGGACAGTTGCTGATCAGTCACTTCAGTTGAATCTGACCCTTTTTTTGGGTGACTTATTGAGTTATCAAGGATTATATGTATCCGAAAGGAATGTTAAGTTGCTTGTCACCATTTACAGAATGACTGGTAGCTCTTGGATAGAACAAAACATGGCAGCTAGTGCGACGTACTGGTAAAGTGTGTATATTGTTGAGTGTTGTGCAGATTTGCCAAAGCTGCTGTGAAGACAGGGAACAGGTGGGAACTGCTCTGCAAGACACCTGTATGGTGAATCGCTCTGTGCTATTCAGTGTGCATTCACCTCTGGAATATAAGCCAAAGCGGTATCCTGCTTGCTTTGCCTGTGTGTGGCTTATGTGGCTCTGCATGGGTGTTTTCGTTCTTGTGCAGAATTAACAGTAGACCAGAATCTGGCGAGAGGTTTGGCTTTAGATTGATGGAGCTGCTCACCCTCAAGCGTTGTGCCGTTTGGATCAGCCTTGGCCCGTGCTTGATAGTTATTAGTGGACAGACTGAGAAAAGGCAGTTTATCATGTCTGTGTTGCAAGGAAAGGAGTCGGATCAATACTGTACATGTTAGCATGACGTGGTGTTAGCTTGTGCAGCTTGTGTGTGTGTGCGTGCGTGTGTGTGCATTTGTCTCAGTCGCCCTAATGAATGATCAAAATTAAATAAAGTACAGAGCTGATTCTTTATTTGTGCGCAGTTGGAGGCTGAAATACAGCAAACTGTTTGTTTATGCATATATACCTCAGGGCATGTGCTGCTGGGTGCACAGAGCCTTTAAGACACATTTTACCTGTAACCTTGTCTGTAAAAGAAGAGAGGATGCACCGTCTGCAAACAGCAAGTGCAGACTGTAGATTTCAGCACCATGGACAGAGCCATCTCATGCTCTCTCTCTCTCGCTCTCTCTCTGCTCCCTAATTGTGTCTCAGTCTGAAGCAGCCGCTGCTTTTCTCCGACTTCCCAATGTGATGCTCAGCGCGGAAAATGAAGATCAGCTTGTGTCACAAATTGTGGCGCCACTTCAGCTTAATTTGGGCCATTTATAACCAGGACTGGTGAAATCAATACTGAGCAAGGAAAGAAAAGAAAAACGTTCTGCGCTTCAGCTGAAAGAAGCGACACAGTAGGGGGAGATGACAAAAAGATCCACAACAACAGGGGAAGCGGCCCCCTCCCTCTTGTCCAGCCTCTCTTTCTCATATCTGGGCCACTGATGGTGGATTAGCACCGAGCCCACATGAACTCATTCTCAACACGCCCTGAAACTGAAAATCTATATATTTAGTGTAACTTAAACCATTTTGTGTTCATTTATTTTGTCAGACTTGAAACCTTGGTTATGTGTTCCACCTGCACGGTGCAGACACGGTCCACTGCAGATGTGCACCAATCAACAGTTAACAGCAGTCCAAACGGAACTTATGAATAACTTTTTTACCTCGCTGTGGCGCGTAAGCTCCCTGTGCACGACGCTGACTACTGGCACCTGAAGCGCAAGCGAGACGAACTCCAACTTGACGAGCTCGTCCCGGTTCCGTGGAAAGGCGATCATGGCGGACACCCCCTGCACGACCACGGTGTGACACACGCTCTCCACGAAGGACAGCGGGTCTTCGTTCTCGGGGCTACCCGCGGAGGAGGAGGAGAACGCGGGCAGCTCGCCGAGTCCGGAGCCCACGGCCATGACAAGCTCTAGGGATAAATTATACGGAAGCAATCCGGCTCGGTTGAGAACCTCGACCGCGATCAGGACCGAGTCTCGGGGCGCGAAAACACGGTTCTCCCTCGAGGTGCTCTCCTCCCGCTGCCGTGCCTGGCTCTTACTCCTGCTGGATCCCCGCTGGCTGTTAACGGAGCCTCTAGTCCTGAGGCTTCCATATCCAGGCGCGCTGGCACTTGTTTTAACCTGCCTTTCCAACTCCCCCCGCCGCTCTCCGCTCCAAATCGAACCCCGATCGGCGTCCCAGTCCTCAGATCCGCTGCCGGAGTTGGCGGAGAGCATTCGAGGGTGAACGTGCAGAGCCCCGATCCGAACCGTGTGACCGATCCGTTTCAGCACCTGGCACGGCTGAGGGTGCGAGTGAGCGCACGGCGGGAGAAAGACGAGAGCGCACAGCAGTAAACATAATGGTGGCGAGACGCCGGTGCCTGCTCGAGTTGCCGGGCCATTCATTATCATCATCACCACCGTCTTCATCATCCGCGCTCCACAGCTGCACCGGATGCCCGGTCCAACCACAGAACGGCCGAACACCGGGGCCGCTCCGTTGGTCCCCCTCCTGGCCCCCTGCGTGTGGCCCTGGCGCGCCGCTCAGACCAGCTGCAGCCCCCACTCCAGCTCCAGCTCCGGCTCCAGCTCGCGGCAAAGTTGTGCGTTTCTCCACTGACACAGACAACAGGCTGCTGAGGCGCGAGATGAGGCACGAGCCGCGCACAAGCAGAAAATGATCCCCAAAAGTGCCGTTTTTCATCTCAAAAGATTTTCATCATTCAAGCCTTTTGATTACTAAACAGGTCGTGGAATCAAACGCTAAAATCTCCACATATTCCACTGGCGGACAAAAAAAAAAAAAGAAACAGAGTGTGTGTAGACAAGCCCAGAGGAGGAAATGTCGAAAAAACAGGTTAATGCGCATCAAACACATTCCAAAACGCTGAAATCCACCACTGGAAACACCTGATGGGTTCGAAGAAAAATCATCCCATTATCATCCAGAGCGCGGCAGCCAAGACAGCGTCACCCCGTCCCGGTACTCGAGATTATGGCAGGAGGGAAAAAAAGAAAAGAACCTGTTTTCCCCCTCTTGTTAAACACCCGGGTGGAAGCTTTTCCAGAGCGCGCGCGCGCTGCTTGGCTTGAGTCAACCTCTGTACAGACACTTGTACCGGCGAGACCTCCAGCACGAGAGCGCGGTCTTTTTGCGCACGTTCCAATGAGATTTAACCCCGTCCTCACTTTACCTTCACCGCACCTCCTTCAACGGTGTGTCGGGGTGGGGGCACACAGCGTGAATGAATAAATTGCATAACACAAAATAAACAAAGACACAACCACATAAACACAGGAGCACAGTAAGCATAAAGGAAATATTAATGTAATAAAAAATAAATCACATCATGGGAGCGTGGATGTGTGAACCTCACCTTTTAGCTTCACGTGCATTCTGTATCTGCACAGCGTTGGAGGCACACAGCTGAATGCACTGTCACTGTTTTATGGAAGTGGAACATCACCTCCGCAGGTCTAGTAAAAGTTGACACGCCGTGAACCGAGCGCGCCATTCATCTATACAGCAACCCTGCAGTAAATAACAGAATGTGTCGTGCCCTTTGTTTATGTCGGAGGGGGTGCTGGTTCAGATTTACGGTCATTGTGTAACCTGTACAGTAGCAGCTGTAAGCGGAGACGGTGTAGCGTAATGCAATCCGGTGCAGCGCGCTGATGAGTCAAGCCTCCTGTTACAGCCTCGACAAAAGCATAACTATAGAGCCACTGCAAAAGGGCCATTAATATATATATGTTTGTATGTGACTGCACATGTGTTCTCACTAATGAGCCTTGCACCTGCATGGCTCCCCAGTGTTGCATGTAATGTAGGAGCTAATAACACATGTTTACACAGTGTTTAACACACAGCACAAAACATCACCCTCACAATGCCTAATCTAAACATGTCAAAAGTACTGTGCAAATCATTGATTATGTTATATTGGATGGTGTGTGATGCAATTTGGTCTGTGGATTTGCGTGTGTGTGTGTGTGTGTTCTCAGCCAATTTAGACCAATCCAGACTGCTACCTGCTCTTAATAAGATTGTTTTATTTCATCATATCTGAAGGCACTCGACGAGATCATTAACAGCTGCTGAAGGACGGAATGTTTAACTGATGTGCCTCATGTTGCTGTGGTAACCCACAGGTCAGGGGTCAACATTGACCCAATCAGCAGCCTTAGTTTAAATAGTGACCCA
Source organism: Datnioides undecimradiatus (assembly GCA_008933995.1). Classification (NCBI taxonomy): domain Eukaryota; kingdom Metazoa; phylum Chordata; class Actinopteri; order Lobotiformes; family Datnioididae; genus Datnioides; species Datnioides undecimradiatus. The sequence continues at coordinate 536,135 of WARS01000007.1, read as the reverse complement.
GATTAATGATTGGTTAATTGTCTGATGTAGATTAATGATTGGCTAATGGTCCGTCTTGAAATGAGAGGCTGGCCCAACCGGGTAGTGGAAGATCAATGACCCTGATCGATCCAAGACAGCATGACCTCAAAGGATGGGGCAGGAAGGAAAAGAGAGAGGAGAGAGATGGAGAGGGGAGATTTTGACAGGAGAGTTGGAGGAGGAGGAGGAGGAGGAGGAGGGGAGGTGGCGACCGGAGGGGGACTGTTGGAGAAGGGAGAGAGAGAGAGGCAGAGGTTATGGTGAGGGAAGAGGAGCATCAAAATGGAAATGGGGGGGGAATGATGGAAGGAGAAAAGATGGAGAGTGAGGAGAGAGAGGAGGTGAAGGGGAGACGAGCGGGGGCCGTAAGGACAGGAGAAGAGGGGGGAGGCGAACAGGTAAATAAAGACAGAACGTGCAGAATGAGAGGAGGTACAAGAGGCTGCATCGGCTGCAGCCCCGTTAAAGAACTGAGGACATTACAAACACGAGAAAGACCTTTTTATTGAAGAAGATGAGACACAAACAGGGGGAGGGAAAGAGGGCGAAAATTGCACTGAGTGAAAGATTCAGAGTGAATCTATGAAAGAGCCATCATAGCTGTTGTTGCACCAAAAAAAGCCATTCTTTTTTTTTTTTTTTTGCTATTCCATTTTGCCCCGTGAGGAGGAATGGGATTTCAGGCCGCCATACGCTGCTATGGAGGTTTCAGAAAGACTTCAGTCAGGGTGTTAATTCTAATTCCAGCTCTTGATAAAGAGAACGTTTAATCACACAAATGTTGAAGATTACCTCTGCCACTGGGATTGAGCTCAGTGGAGGAAGTCCACACTTTTTAAAAATGTATTTTCGCCATTCCCTACGGCCATCTCTGCATCCGTTTTGGGGACTTTCTACCTCATTATAAGAGAAAAGAGTGAAGTTGAAAGTGGCTAAAATTTCCTGTAATCCAAGTTTAGAAACGCATGTTGCCGACTTGTTCTCCTGGTCTGTGAAGTGAATGAAGAATGGCCACACTGGTACCCACAACACATCAAACACTGCAGCGTGTGTTAGTCAGGAAGTGGCTGAATGCTAATGTTAGCAGTTGTCCAACAGCAGCTAACGTGCTGACAAATACGTTGTCACGCCTTGATCTTTGGCCGGATGAGCCTGCAGAGTTTTCAGCTGTTGATGAATCAAGAAGAGGTCAAATGAGAACATTTTGTCACATCTGAACTTAGAACGCAGCAACAGAGCACTATCCTTGCGACTGTTGTGTGAATACAGTCTCTACATGATTGAAAAGCATCGCCTTGTCTGATGAGTCTTGAATTTTGCTGCAACACTGAGATGATGATGCAGAATTTGGTGTCAACTACATGAAAGCATGGATCCATCCTGCCTTGCAGTAACCCCTCCGGCTGCTTGTGGTGGTGTAACGGTGTGAGGGATACTTTCTTGGCACTCTATGTGCCTCTGACTAACAACTGAGGTAGGCTGTGCTATTTAAACCAGTATTGCTGTCCATCCCTTTCTAACCACACTGTTCCCGACCTCCAGTGGCTCCTGGCAGACCTTAATTCTTTGCAAACTGGGCTGTTGAGCCTGACAAACAGTTCACTGAGTTTCGCATCACGGGTGTGCAGCCGACACATGTGCAGCAAACGTGCGACCTCTCTTATGTCACACAGATTTGAGGCAGTTCTGAAGGAAAAAGGAGGGTTCCAAGCCGGTAAAGGCCAGGCGGACCTAATAAAGTGGCTGGTGAGTGTATATTAGCTGTGTGTTAAACACGAGCTGGCTGGTGGTGCAGAGCTGCCTCCCTCTCTCCTTCAGGATCAGTAAGCAGTGGACATTAGCCACTTTCTGACAGTAATTACCTTGTGTTTTGATTTGCTGTCTGGAGAAAACAAGGCGTTTTTGTTCAGTCGCTGGGGGAAAGCAAGCACCATATTTGTGAGAAGAGAGGAGAGGAAGCTAGTTCAAAGGAACCCTGACCAAAACTTAACCCAGCACCTGCGTTAGAACTCTGCCTTTGTCCATCTTGTTTTCCACCTTGTTTGTCTCTCCCTGCACTTTCGATTGCTTTATCTAACTTCCTGTTTGCCTGTCTGTGTTTGTACCTGCCCGCCGTCCTCCTGCCTTCCTGCTCGCAGGCTCATCTGATTTCACATGCCTGTCCGCCTGCCTGGTTGGAACACCTAGAAGTCTGTCCTCTCTTTTGTCCCCGTCTGAATATCTGTCTGACCCCCTGTCAGATCACATATTCATCCACGTCCCCGTGTGTCTGCCCTGGTTGTCTGACTTGCTGACTATTTGCCTCACCTGTCGGCTCTCCTGCTGATCTGCCCACCTTTGTGTCTTCCTCCTCCGTCAGCGTCATTGCGTAACTGTCTGCCTGTCTGTCGCTCTGCCTGCCTGCCTGCCTGCCTGCCCGCCCGCCCGTCTCTCCGTTAGTCTGCTCGCTGTATGTACGGTGAGGCTGCAGACTTGGCTGACCCTTACACCTGCCAACCAAATTCCTCCATGGTTCAACTCTCCCTCCGGCAGCAGGGCTGATGAACAGATAAAACCTGAAGGCACAAGGAAAAAAAAAAATCAAGGTTAGAGCTTCTATTAACACACCCGATCACGTGGGTTACACATTAACACACAGATCACACACACACACACCTCCATGTGTACAGGTGCATTGATTTGTAGAAACAAACACACTGACTCATGTCTTTTGTGAAGCTAAAAAGTCATCTGAAGATTGAAAATCAGTTATTTTGTGTATTTATACAGTCATTTGATCAGATGCATCTTTTTTTAATTTAACCTTATTACTATAGTATTTTTTAATTTAACCCGTTTTTGAACCACTGAGATCCAAAATGTCTTTTCCAAGGGATTCCTGCATAAGATGGCAGCATAAAGGTTAGAGAGGACACAACAAAACAACAGGGAAACATAGAACACAAAGGATGCACATTAAAATATACAATCACTTAAGATACCTACTGATATACCGTCAGCTACCAACTGAGTCATTCACATTTCCTCTTATAACAGATTTAAAGTCCAGCACAGAGACCAAGTGTCTTAGTTTCAGGTCTATTTGAAGGCTATTCCCAGTGACGCAGCTGGTCTATGCATTTGGAAGAAACAATAAGATAATAGCGATATAATAAAGAGTTAATATGTTTACATGATAGTCTTTTGTAGTTTTTTAAGAAGAGTGCAGGATCGAGATTGAAGCACCCATGGATCATGATAAGTGTTGAGGTGTTTGACTTTGCATCTACGGCATAACTGAACAACAGTCTGCCCTTGTAGTCTGACTGACACACTATGTGCTCTACCCAGGTTTGCGTGGAAGCCTCGATACAGTCGAGCCCACCTGAGCAAACGGTTGATTTTAATTATTTAATCCCCTCATCAGTCTGCTGATACAGCCTCAAGCTGTTGCCATAAATCAAATCAGATACCAGGATTGTTCAGAGGAAGAGTGGTGTTCATATATAAATATATATTCTACAAATATGTTGTTGCAAAGATCTTGTAATACACCATCCACACAGAGGCATGCTTCCCTCTGCTGTTTCACTCCCTTGTGAATTTCAAATGAAGTGATTTAGTCAAGCGAGGCAGTCGGTGTTTGAAAGCAAAGCTAGGGGAGATTTCTGTTGTTTGTTGCAAAATCCGTAATTAGGCATGCATTGAGTCATGAAGTGTATTCAGCGGAAATCAGACCTGTGGAGTGTATGCAAGAACACCAAGATTATTTTTTACCTCTTCGCCCAGCAACCAACTTTCTCAGAAAGGAAAGGAGAAGACCAAATGAAGAGAAGAAATAAAAGACTGATACGCCTGCAATCAATCACTCCACGGTGTGACTTACATTTTCACAGCGCTGCTCTGCCAAGGTCAAGCGGTCGAGCCAAAAAACAACAAGTAAAGTGGTTTCCAGTGGCTTATCCGCATGTTTTCATTATTCATTTTGCAGCAACTCACACCAGGTTCTCCAGCAGCCAAACTGTTCACTCACCAGAGCTCAGACCGCCGCAGCGTGCCGCAGTTGCAGATGAAAACGCCGTACGGTGTCTTTCTAGGAGTTCATTCGACGCGTTAGCATGTACAGGGTGTATTACACCGCGTGGAACGCGTCTCATGACTGAAAGCATTCTCCAAGGAAGAACAATTTACATTCAAATCTTAGTCACTAATAGCTTTTCATGCATGCTACCGCTCATGATAATAGTTGAGGGAAAAAAAAAAGAGAAAGTAAAGCAAGAGCAGAGCCGAAAGAAAGGGCCGATGATTTGCATCCTAAACCGAAACGATCTCGGCTTCAGAACAAAAACCGCACAATGAAGAGGACGTTCATCCATTGTTTGAAGGCTCCTAATTACCCAGCCGAGGTCGCACAATACAAAAAGCTTCTAAGATGTGCCTCAGGAACACACACATGCAGCATAATACAGCGGGGAAGAGACGGCTCTCTGCAGATGTGGTGATTTTTAGAAAATACGGAACGAGACGACAAAGTCTTTCAGGGTAAAATGACAGGTTGGGACGGCTGGGATTGAGTTTCATAAATAACCTTGAGAGCTTGGAGCGAGTCATCTTCGAGTCCTGTACGACTATTTGTGTTGCGACATTGTGTGGTGAATGAGAATGTGACATGACAACAGAGAATTTGAGAAAAGAAAAGCAGAGACTCAGAAAACACAGAAGAGACATACACGGCTTCCAGGGACGCAGCAGGGGAGGGCTTTTTTCTTTTTACTGTTTCTGCTGCTTTTTAATCAGCATTAAACTACAACAGTCCTTCGCTCCAAAAGCCCTGTGTTATCTCACAGACAGGCAGACTCTGTCAATCTCCCTTTGGACCATTGCCCCAGATTACAAACTCCAGATTCGGCAGAAGAGAACAATACCAATTCAGCCGGCTACCCAAAGGACAGCATGGTGCCACACAGACCGGGAGTCAGGGAGGGCCGTGTCCTGTTCTACTATCTCCTCTGCCTGGTCCTGTTTTGTCTCTGTTCCCCAAATTTTTCTGTTGCTTCCACATTTACGCTCTTTCCCCTTTGATTCCCCGTTTTCATCCCCATTGCAGGACACCGTCCTTTGGTCAATTGAGCAATAAACATGGTGCTAAGGGAGACTGGGCATGATGAATAGTAGAGCCAATTACTGAGAAGTGAACAACGCAATCAGATACACCAGTCTGACTGTTTGTGTGAAGTAAGCAGGCTTCAGAGGTATAAGATACTATGACACAACAGGAATAGGAAGCAGGTGTGGCATTTGCAGCGCATTTTCAAAGATATTAGCATGACTTCTCGGCAGGAAGGAGTTTTAGGGAAGTTAAAAGATTGCAGGTGTTTAAAGCTCCTTGATTGGATGCTGATAAGAGGCACTCAGCGTGTCTCCGACTGGTGCAGAAGCAAAATGGGAAAATTCGGGCGAGGCAGAGGCGAGCCGAAAGATTCATTTCCCCGCGTCCATTGTGAGGACGTTTGAGTGCCTGAGTCGAGTTAGAGATTGTCTGTCTGCGAAAGTCAAATGAAGTCCGGGCAGGGCATTTCTGCTGCACCTGAGATACAAAACGTTGCTTTGGGAAGCTGTGTAGCACTTCCCCTTCCCATCAGAAAGAGATGTCCTTCAACTGCACGTCACGCTTAAGATGGAATTATGCCTCACGGGGCCGCACCTAGGCAAAGGGCGTCACTCGGAAGATTGTGGACTTTTACACATACATATACAGCGTTTTCTGCTTACTTGTCCATTTCGGTTTGTGTCCTGGCAGGGGTTGAGTCAGCCAATCAACTTGAGATTGGCAGGCCGGTCTCTTTAATCTGTGTACAAATAACACGACTTCAGACTCCTGATTGCACTGAGTGCCTGTGGGTGAGGTCGTCTTGGATTGATGAGTCAAACATTGCAGTCTGAACATTCACCTGGATATGAGTTACACTGACTTACATTTGTGTGCTACTAAGGTGCACACACCTGCAATCTTCATACAAAGCTGTTTATTCTGATCAGTTTGGTGTGCACAGGATGGAGGTCAGTCCCTGTTTCAGTTCTGCTGGTTACCCTCCGTCCTCCCTTTGGTTTTCTGTGTGTGCACCAAGATGCTTAAGTATGTGCTAATAAAGATTGATCTTTATTGCTTTTTCATAGAATCATCAGTATAAAGGCTTGAGAAGACAATTTTCATTGGAGAAACAGGTGACTGGTTCATGGTTGGACTGTTTTCCACTGCCAGTCTGCCATTTTAACACCTCCAAAATCATTTTTACCACATCCACGTAAAGCATTCCAAATCTGCAGTCTCATCCGACATCATCCACGCCGTGATCCATACTGTGTTAGGTAATTGCCTCTGCAAACATCAGCAATACTTAATCAATACCTCTCACTCATCTCAGTGAGATGCTTATTACACCAGCTCATGTGCATTTTCATTTATCCAGCTGATGACACCGGCAGAGGTAAGAGAATGCTAATATTGACACAGACCAGAAAGCCGTCATCCCTGCGACGCTAATCTCATGCTGATGTTAGCGTCATGTCAGTCGCCAACACATCACTATCTGTTCCAAAAAGGGCAAAGCCTTTCATATGAACTGAATGCCGATATCGACACCAGAGCTCGCATAATAATCTGATGGCCAAAATGCTAACGCGCTGCACTGCTATGTGGTAAGAAACCATTTGGGCCGTGCCTGCCCGACAAACTGTCTAACCTAATCTCACCTTGTCACAGTGTGTTATCCATTGTTATGAGGGTTGCATGAGTACAGTGAAACTGCTCGTAAGTGGAAAGTTTGAAAATGTTCGCGCACACCACAGAGGCTTAGCGAGGGGCTCACAAAACTAAAACTCTGTGGACTGAAAAGAAGTAAAGAATCCCACACACTGTTCCCACGCACTGTATTCAGTAATGACATTTCAGCAGACCTTCATCTGGTAAATTGACTATGTGCTTCTCAAATGAAGAAAGATAAATTACACTCCTCTCTTAAGCCTGATCTGAAGTGAGTTTGTTGTGGCACAGTTCTAAACTGTAGCTTTATGGCGCAGGGCATTTGACAGGTGTGCCAACTGTTTCTACGAATACCAGCACTTGAATGTTTAGACATTTTATTCTGAGATAAACAGCGTGTATACAAATGATTCTGCAAAGTAGATGCATGGAGACGGAAATGAGGATGGGGCCTATCAGCCACGGTGAACCCCAGAGGTGATGTTGCCTGGTGCAGATGATGGATTGCTTGTCATGACTAAGACGGTTTCACTGGAGAGGTGGGACGCGAAGCATCACGGTGCTCAACTTGAAATCCAAACATGCTGTACATGTCTGTGGCTTCATTTGTCTCAAATGTTGTTGAATGGATGTTACTGAGAGAAGGACATTCTATCCATAATTTTTAAAAATAGAATTTCTTTGGTCTAAAAATATCCCTGAGAGCCAGAGTTCCTCTTACAAAAGTGGGAAGATCAGTACATCACTGGTTGGTCAATGCAGAGACGGGTCTTTCTGGAGAGAGGTGTCAGGATATAGAGCACAGGCTGATGGGTTTGGGCACATTATAACCGGAGGGGGGGGGGTCTGTGGGCACGGGGGCTGGATCATGGCCTGGAGATATGCGGTAGTCAATCCCTTCACAGCGCTGCCAAAGGAGGGGGCCTATGTCGGGGAGAGGAGAGGGGAATTTAGAGAGGTTGAAACTGACACAGGCTGCAGCACGTCGTCGTGTCTTCTCTTCAGTCTGCATACTAATGATTCGACGTGACACGTTTAAATACATGCAGCGCATACGCCAAATGTAACAGGTGATTCTTATGATTATAATATAAATAACACTCTGCTCACTCTGGTTTGGACCTCGCTCACTGCTTGCATTAGCTTGTTAGGTATGTTATGCCCGTTAACTTATGAGTGCATGTTAAAATCATCAACCCACTGGTTTCAACATATCCATTTCTGTTTGACCCACTCTTCCACCCACGCCTCCTCCATATGCATGCTTTCACTACGTCATCTGTCGTTTCTGGGCTCTGCTCTCTACAGAAGCTAATGGGATGGATTGGCATTTTACCTGCAAGCAAAATGTAACTTTGGTGGTATGAATGACGTGCTATTAATACAAACTGTGTAAAGTTGTTTTATTTTTACACAGATGGGGCAGTCTGGGCAGACAGTGGATCATTATATCTGAATCAAGATACCTCCTCTCCAAATGGAAAGTTCTCATAAAGGGTCACTTAATCTGTACAGGAAGCTTTTACATATATTTCTTAATATTGTCAGTGTGTATGTTTAGAATAAGCTACTAATTAGAGGCTTCTAAAATGAGCACTGGGTCTTTAGTGAACCCACATTTGTTCCATGTATGTGATTTGATAGTCATCTCATAGGTTCCACCATGCTCCTAGCTTCTGTAGCCTCGCCTGTCACTAATGGTTGCTCCTTTCTTCAGTTTAGATGAAGCAATCATGGCTGCTTGATGCAAAAGGGACTACTGACATCGACACTGGCAATGTATTTACAAGTATATTTGTTAATAAACTTAAACCCTAAAGAGTTTAAAGTTAGACTTAAGGTCCCTGTGTAAGACGGAGCCCCCACATTATGAAATAATGCAGACATATTTGCAAGTAATCCAATTACCACCTCACCTAGCGGGTAATCCAGACACGTTTCTGTGGAAAAATACCACTGTTGTCCAGTGTCATGTGTTACTGTACTGTATTTGTCCGTGTTACTGATGCTTCCATATGCTCTACCAGCAGTATCAGCGTGTTCATGTAAACTGTATGGAGAGCGGCTTCTGCCGCCGCACGTGACGGGCGCACAATACCTTACTGTTGTCTGTCGATAATGAGAAAATGTTTATCCAGACAGATTGTCATTGACAATAAGCACTATCCCATCAGCTAAAACCAACACAGCTGTCTGAGATTGTGGACCCATATCCAGAAATATTTAATTGGTGGCTAAACTCAGACTGAATAACACGGCACCACGGGTGATAGAGACTTATAAAAAGACTTGAGACATATGCTGCACCAGGGGATAAGATGGTAATGTTATCTACGCCAAAGACAGAAAAAGAACACCAAAGAGAAAGTATGTTTGGGGAGCTGTGTAGCAAAACGCTCCTGGCCCCAGGCCTGCCAATCTGTGTATTTGTTAACCTCCAAACTTTAACATCTCACAATCACATGCCTTTTAAGCAGCCAAAAACTGAGCATTGCCAAAAACCGACTCTGAATGCTATGCACTGGAGAGCAGCGGCACCCCTGCCTTTAAATGGAGGGAAGCAGAGTCGATTTTCTACCCCAATTTCTCATCATTACATCGTCATTTTCCACTAAAAATAGATGCAAACCTGAGCGGGCGCAGGATTACACGCGTAAACACCTGCCCCTGCCACCACATGTTATTAGACACATTCCCATATCAATAGATTTGACTGGTTAGAGCATTATGCGCCCTCGCTCCCTCATCTAAGGCGCCCGTGTGAATGACTCCCAGCTTGAAAGAAAAAATAAATAGATTTTTTTTTTTTTTTTTCCCCACAGAGGTGCTCTGGAAAGAGCCAAACGATGAGGTAAACAACAGGAAGCAGCTTTTCGGACGATAAGCCGCATGTAAGCTGTGAAAGCTGTCTGGGAGGCAGCTAAATTACTTTATTCTAATGAGGCAAATGTGGGTGTAGCATGCCACATGAACATGATGTAAGACAAATTTAACAACAAAACACAGAGTCAAACTGTATTTTAGAGTCAGACACATCTTGGAGACACACTTGCAGGCGTTTAAATATAATCTACTATCTCAGATGCTGTTGATACTGCTCACCATAGATGATATTTAAGCAATTAGCTCTTGACGTTTTGGGTCACAATAACTAATATAATAGCATGTTAGCTACCAAATATGGGAGGGCTCATTTCCACAATGTTCTGGATGATATATTATTCAAATTGACCTTGTAATTATGGCAAGCTGCTAATTAAATCACACTAAATACAAGCAAATAACGTTTTAGCTCCTGTTCAGGTAAATGCATATACATATCAGTGTGCTCATGGATGTGAGCTGATTCTTAGGCGTAGGAGGTGCAATCAAAATGTTCTGTGGCTGTTACGCTGTCCTCAGATGCAGCACAGCCCAGTAACCAGCCTGCAGCAGCTTCTAGCTATAACTGTTATGAGTCATTATATCAAATTATGTCACGCAACCACTCGACACAACGGGAGTTGCAAGGTGCGAGCATCTTAATCAAAGTCAAACAGAAGTAACAGAAGTTACATGTGGAGGATCATCACCAGCTATGACCCAGAAAACAATCAACAATCAAAGACGGAGGTCAGTGGATCAGATCTGGCAGGCATGCTGGTTGTGCACTGTGAATGCTATAAATAAAGAGTTCTACTGCACCGTTCAAAATGTTTGAGAGGTTAATCGATGCCCAAATGTGCATAATGATCTTTTTATTTCTGCAACATGGCAAAGCATGTTTTTTGGCTGCAACAAACTAATGGTCTCACCCCACCCGCCCTACTCACTGCGTTAGGTGAAAGTGACTTCTTCCTTGTCTCTAAGTTGAAATTCAAGCTCTACAGCGTTGTCGCTGTGACACAGCGGAGGAGGTGCGGATGATGTCTAATGCACGTTGCGGGAGGTGCTTTGCAGGGCTTCCAGGGAGTGATCCAAGTGGCGCAGGAGTGTTGGGAGAGTTGACTGCTTTGAAACGTGTGGTGGCCAAATTTAAATCAGGGACTGTTTAATTTGCCATAGAGGCAGTTATGTAGCATTACAATTGCACCCCATGTATAGCAGGAGCACCAGCGACAAGGTCTACACAAACTAAAACCATTTCACCAGGAACAGTTGCTGAGGCGACAACCTCCACAGGCCCGACAGGGAAACTTAGTTGCTTACTGTGCAAACTTTATTTCACCGCGAGAGGAAAGATGAGTGACACACGGCTGAGCTGCTCAAGCATCAGTCAGCAGGTGAGAAAGAGAATTTTGATTTGGTCCGGCTGCATTGCATAAATCCTTAATTACAGTTAATTATGCACTAAAGTAAATGGAGTTTTGCAAAGACAGCTCAGATGCACAGAAGGTAGCAATTTACTGTCAGACGCGAAAGGCTCCTGTGACTGAACAGGTCACCACGTTTGCTGAGAACAGAGTCTGAATACACCCAGAATTCAGGCGGTAAACCCTTTCTTCTGAGTAACCTGGTTTTGCGGCCCAACAGCATTTTCAGAGACTCGAGTGTGAACAGCATACAGGAAACAATTTCCAGATAACGATGCTCATTTTCAACATGTGACTCAAATCTCTGAGCAGAGCAGTGGCGTGTCCTTGAGTGTTGCAAAGAGTTTTCAAGCTGATTTCTGCGTATTAAAAAAAGGAGAAAACACACAAGGACATGATCATTCATACACTGATGGGTGATGTATTTTGAGTTCTTAAGTTGATTTCAAGACAAGATTTGTATGAGGGGAAAAACACCACAGACTACTACTCTGTGCATAGCATATGAAGTAAACATCACCAGCAAGGGGTTCAGACATCTCCTCTATAATGAGGAGTGCATTGCCTGACAAAGTTTATGCCATCCGAAATCCTTGGGGCCAAGGTAAATGTTACCGAGTGTATAATAACTTGGAATAATCAACATTTATTCTGCCGCACAGCGAAACTATCGTGGCTGGAAAAGTCTGCCTCCATGACGGCGCACAAGGAGTTATTGCACAATTAAAACAGCATGAAAAGGATATGAAACTCTGATACACAGTTGTGACGGTATTAATTGACTGAAATGCGAATGTGAATATGATTCCATGTACAGATCCCATGGCTGTCGGTGACCTAAAACCCTAACAAGAGAATGAGTATACAGCATTTTCTTTTTGTGGTTACGGCACCCTTGTGATCGAAATTTCAGGAATTGCATTAACGTACAATAATTAGAAACTGGGAATGAGGAAAACACTGTTAAACATTCCTGCTCTGCAAGTCGGAGTGTGTATTATGACTGTGACACTCCAAGCAATTAGCTAAACTCAGTGCACTTACAGAGTTTGCCCGGGGAATTTGCTAATTAATGAAATAAAAACTTTGAATCTGGAAACACAAAAACTGCTTTTTGACTCCAAACTGCACTTTAAATTCCTTGACCTCTCTGAAATTCTTAATTTCGAAGCCTGTCTGTAAATAAGACTGCTTCTTAACAAGCTTCCTGGGGTGTCTGTGGAAAGCTACATGGTTCAGTTGCAGTGTTTATTACACAGCTTGTCGTGGTCACACCCGACCTGTCACTGTCTCTCTTTGCAGCCTGAGAGTCACGACTAGATCTGGATCTACTTTCCTTTAAAAAAGATACTTCAGTGAAATTAAACAAATAGAGAAATCATCCAAAAATATACATAAAGTCAAAGGGAGTCGTTCCATGATGTTACTAATCTATGATGTTAACAAAACAGACTCCAAGATGCCAAGATATGTGTGTGTTGTGTTCTTCATCTTTTGAATTCATTTTCAGTTTGGAGTAGTGACTCGGTGAAGAACCACTGCACAGCTTCTGTTACAGCAATGCATGTTGTCATCCAATAACAGATCTCAGTGCAACTTGGGTTGGTGTCCAAATACAAAGCCATACGTCACTGCATTATTGTTCACATCAATATAAATCCCAGCATCCGCCAATTTCCTCCACCAATCATTTGACCCATGGCATTTCAAAGGTAAATGTTCCGCTTCATTGCAGTTGTCCATAGGGATCCTTTTAGTTTTAACAAAGCAGCTCCATTTAACCGCAGCTGAAGTTGTTGGTCTTCCAACTGATACAAGTCACCTAATATCATATTTTTATTTTCAGATCAATTTTTACAAGAAATGTCTTTAATGCGTACCCCGGAGTCAGATTCATCCAAACTGTTTGTGAGGAAAAACGCCACCTTACAAGTTATGACGCAGTCACCAATATGGATTTTTACTTGACATTTCAACCCAATCAATATTAAAGTGTTCAGCATTAGTCATGAAATCTCTCGACACAGGTTGATAATACGGTCCAGAGTTCCCTGCCTGTCCCCTGAGTTTCGCTGTTCCACATTGCTGCTTTTAATACCTGGTGCGATATATTTACAGTAAACTATCTTTAGATCCACAGCACCGTGGCCTGGCCTCTAAATCCCTGGTTGCGACTTCCCCGGGGGTTCCCCATAAGAACCTGACCGCGTTTTTTTGCCTCAGCTTATCATTATGAATGAAATGTTGGCTGCGCACTGTAATGACTCTATAACTCTGGATAACTGTTAGTTGGGCACGTTGGATCTGGATTTTATCATCCCGCTCTTGATGGGTTTGCATTTTATTAGCATCCTCTCTGCACCCCTCTTGAGAATAGTGACAACCCCCATTGTTTCTCATGTGTTTACTTCGGTTGACTCTTCGTAGGTCCATCTAACGTCTTATCTATTTAACTTTGTGCTAGCTAAAATAATTTGTAGTTTGGTTCAAGTTTTTTTGGGCCACCATCTTGGCACAACTGACACTTCTTCTGACCTCTGTGGAGGACGTCATCTGCGTTTGGAATTCTGGTGGGTCCACCCACATTTAAAGTGTCCTTTTGTTGCCATTACCACATCATGTGTTGAGACCTAACCTCTTCCAACCAAAGGATTATAGACTCACATCATGAGACCTGACAAGTTTTAAGGTGTGCTTAAGCAGCCCCATCAAGTCAAACTCAATCACCTCCTGCTAACATGCTGGGCTGTGCACAAAGAAGTATTGCAATGGGTAATTCAATGCAGACACACGAAACCAGGTCAAATGCGATCATGTTGACAAAAAACAGTTGTGTTACCACTGCCAGCCAGACCAAAGCTTGATCGTGCCTTTAGTCCAGTGACTCTCCTTACCACCACCTGAAGGCAGCAGTATCTGCCTCATCTGCAGTGTCTTATTTGAATTATTGTCACTGTCAAACCATAATAACACAGCAGATCCACTGCTTGAAGTTTGTTTGAAGAACCAGACCGTGGCAGAGTAAAAACCTTCACGCTTAGATAGATTTTGTATTCCTGCTACAAATCAAACAGGTGTGCTAGAGACAGATCCATAGAAAATAGTTCACACAGTCCCATTGAAAGTAGACCAAGGAGGATCAGTTCAAACTTCTATTTCTGCTAATGACTCCCTTAGGACTGTCCGTTCCCATTGTCTCCATCCAAAACACAGCATAATCGGGACATCAGCTGCACACATCATCCTGTTATTAACGAGTCTGGCCGAAGTGTTGCCTGGAGCTCTGCATTTTTATAATTCAGGAAGCTGTGTGGCTGTTATCATAAACATGGTGTGTTAGAAGCTGTGCTGGTCAAATGTTACCGCTGTGTTCCCAGAAAAAAAATAAAAATCCCAATTTATTTGTGGATGATTACCAGCAACACAATTATTGTGCAATGTGCAGCCTTCATTCCCAGGTCACAGCGACCATTTTTCCATCAGAAGCAGTCAAACCTTACCAATTCACTTTGAGGGTAATTTCTGAAATGAAAGAAACACAACATGCAAAAACTAACCTCATTTCAAATCTTGCTGCCTCATCTATTGCAGAATGTACTTCAGATAGCTACTGTACTCAACACTGCCACGCTAATGCACACAGAAAACACTATGACAGACAGATGTACACCAATGTCAAACAATAATAAGCTTGCTGAGGAAGAACCACGGTATTCGGCGTTCCCTGTCATTGCCGTTTGATTAAAGTAGTGAATGTGATTGTCACAGAGTGGAACACAGCCAAAATGCAGTAGAATAATATGCAATATGGAGGCAAGGAGTGTTGCATCGTGCATTATATGGAGCAGACTGTCGCCTGTTTTGCCCACAGGCGAAAACGGCAGTGTTTATCTTACTATTTAGATGTTTACATGCCAGCTTCCGCCAAGTCACAGCATTGCACCAGAAAGTGGCCGAAAATTAGCTCGTCTGCTCAGGTGCTGTGTTTGCATCACTTACATTTGGAGCTGGAGCAGATAACACCCATACTACACAGTCATTTGACGTGGGTTTGAATGCTGATTGTACCCTTTTGCGTTAAGGACAAAAGCCAGATGTTTGCAGGCGTTATTGACTTGCAGTGCAGCGTGAAATGAGCTTCATCGTCCTTTGTTAAGGCACAGGGTTGAGCTCCAGTTGGCCAATAAGAGTCCTCCATTCAAACTTTTTGGAAGTTTGTTGGCAGCAGCAACTTGGAAAGGACTGTGCAGTCCTGTGACCAGTCAAGCTGGTGTTTCCAGTACTGTTTGCGTCACTTAGTTGATATACACATATAGCATATTCGGAAGAAAAGTCAGAGTCTCCTAAAAAGACTCAGCAAACATTAGATTTGGGGCAAATGTTTATCATCCATGAAAAGACTCGATGAAGTCATGCAGTGGATTAGACAGACACAACCTCACCTTCACCTAACTGCCCTAAATCCACCTAAATCTCCACGTGAAGAGAAGCAGACACTTTGCAGAGGGCATTACATGTCCACGGCACACATAAAAGCAGTACATGAGGCACTTGAGCTGCCTAATGCCACACCATAATCATGATGTACTGCGCTGAATGTAACCAGTTATGCAAATGGGGCAAAGAATGAATTAGGGAACACTCCTGTGCCAACTTGTTCTCACACAGTCCGTGTCTAGAAGAATTAGCAGTTACAGTAGTCAGAACAAAACAGTTTTACCCCTCTAATTAAGGTTTCAAGTTGTGTAACAAGGTGCTCCAGAATCTAATCAGGTCATTGATTTTATTAGCGGGAGCCTGTGGAGTTGGTTTGAACGCTGTGTCTTATATTGCTCTTTAGGTATCGTGTGGAATATTCATTTCCTTTATGAAGTCAGCAGGCAGTGTAAGGATACATGCGATATGCGAATGTTAGCTAGAATGGGCGGCTGCATTGATCCCAGGTGTGTGCAGTAAATGCGCCTGTGCAGTAAATGCGTCTGTGCTGCTGCTGCGCAGGTTGTATGAGTGAAAGTAAGTCAAACACAGCGGCGGTAAGCAGGTCAGAGTGTGCAGTGTTTACCGAACAAAAGCCCGTCGGTATCAGCCCGTCTCTCTCCGAAATCTGCTAAATAATCCAATAATATTTTGGACCCTCTTATTTCGAAGAGGCACTGGAGTCAGCATTTAGTTCATTTCTCAAACTTTTCTCTATTTTCTGTTTTGTAGAGGCAGGGGATTACTGCCTCGGCAGGGGGGCTCCCTCACCGAGGTATTACACTACAAGCTGGCCCGAAATGATCTGCTCCTCTCTTACTGCTCCTTTCTTTTTTTGAATCCTCGTTCCCCATTTCTGTGTGTCACTCCGGCTGTCTGTCTCTGCACATCCCTGAAATTTATGCTGCCATTTCTCTTTTAGTACCCATTACTATCTTATACTGTATACCCTCCCCTCATCATAAATCTCGCCCTCCTTCATCCTCGCACCACTTACACCTCCCTCTTGTCCTCTGATTTGGCTATGTGAGTGTCCTTTTGCCATTTTTCATCCATCCATCCATCCACCCATACATCCATCCATCCATCCATCTGAGCAGGTTCGTTTTCCGTCTCCACTCTGCCTCTCTTTGATTGTCCCGCTGTGTCTATTTCAGTAATAGAGTCATCACAAACTTACAGGGACTTAATGAGGCAGCAATTAACCACCAGCCAGAGTTGTGTGTGTCTGTCTGTGCGTGTGCACGCGTGTGTGTCTGCGTATATGTCGGGGCTAAGCTGATTAAAAACGGTGCAAATTTGGGTGCAGGCGTGTTAGAAACGTTCCAAAGAGAGTTTGTCATACAGTAGCCGGACAGGCGTGTGTGTGTGCGTGCGTGTGTGCGTGCATGTGTGCGTGCATGTGTGCATGTGTGTGCGAGGCCAGTTAAGGCTCCCAGTGATGTTGCTCATCCATCATTCCAACAGTTTAAAGTATGAGGCCACTTTGGCGGAGTAATCCATTACAGATTTCACATCTTGTTATTTCTGTTAAATGATATGTGTTCATTTCAGAGAAGAGCCCAAATCAAAATCATCATCAATTTGTGATAAATCGCAAAAGTCACTTTGTTTTTAATCTCATTGCTCAGCGTGTGAGGAATGTGAGCTTGAATCCATGTTAAATTTACATTTGAACACATATTTACATTTAACCAAGAGGTGAAATGAAATGAAATATGAGAAAATTGAAGACTCCTTTTAAAGAAAAACTCCTTACAGTCATTCAGTCATTCATATTTCATATTTGTCATATTTATACTTTGATGCATCCAGGTAATCACACATTCAACTGTTCAAATATTCCTGTAATCTGTGCAATTATGGTTTTAGTAACTTAGCTCACTGAGAGTAAATATAAAATGCACTTAGCATATTTTCAAGATTTCTCCAATACAAATGGCAAAGTTCAAAACCGTACAGTTTGCTGTCAGCGGGATCTGCACCGGTGACTTCCACTCCAGATGTTCAGCAGCTTGTGGGGCTGGGTTTGGGAGGGACAGAGTTTGAAACATTGATCATTTTATTCTGTTAATACCAGGATTTGAAATGCTGAAATATGGGCTCACAGCAGCTGTTAGCTCTTGAAGAATGAAGGTGGGTGGACGTGCGTCCGCTCTGGTCAGCCCCAACTCTTATAGTAACTTTGTCTTCTTCAGTCCTTCACTTGCCATTGCTCGCTCCTCTGGGTCTCCATGATGATAGACTCCTGCCCTGCGGAGAGCTCAGCATACACAGTTTAACCTAAGAATATATCAACATGTAGACAGTCTCTTTCTTCCTCTACTGTATATTTCTCTCCCCCCTTTGGCTTTCTCTCAGTCACACTCCCCTCTTCTGTTCATTTGCTTTGAAACCCTGTTGATCCATAACATAAAAGACACCCCTCAGAGAGCTCAGGCAGTAATGAAAAATTTCTGATAAGCTCCCAGCTCTTTCTTTTTTTTGTTTCACTCTGTGGAACTGTATTCTGCTCTGAGCTCTGAGCTAAATGAACCTTGATGGGTCCCTGATGTGGCATCAAGTGGTTTATGGTTTAGATTCCTAAATACACGGGGCTCGTCGCGGCTCGTCAGTGCGGCGCCCTTTCTAATTTGCAGCCAGTCGTCACTTATTGCTCAACGTGGATCGGCTCCCGCTTGATACTAAAACTGTTTTTGGTTTACTGCCGTTACCTACTCGCATTGAAGTGCATGTTTTTTTGTCAGCGTCGCATATCCCGGAAAGCAACAGTGGCTGCAAAATGTCTTAAAATTAAAAAAGGTAGAATTTTCGTGCCCATCTTTGCTGCACGTAGCAGCTCTTTCACTGTTTGAGTTTATATTTACCTATTTTAAAGAATCTGGGGACTGAAAATCCAAACTGGTGTCTTAAAACTCATCTTAAAAATTCCTAAATCATCTGTTTCTGATGAACACTGAGGTGCTGGGAGCAGTGAAAACACGCCGAGTGGCTCACTGGCTTTACGTTGCTGCTGTGTCTAGTGAGTCTTTTCACTCGATTAACCAGGGACCATTCATTAAGTAACATATTGAATCATTAGACATTGCTTTATTGGCTTAGTTACCTTTCTGGTCTGCGCTTATGAGAAGAACATATGAGTAGAAATGGGATTTGTTTTCTCTACATACGCAGACATGCTGGAGTCAAATGCATACTGAGATAATACAGAGTATCTGCACGTACGTTTGGATCAGACGGGGTAGATGAGACCTGATTTTTCTTTTTTAAACTGCTCCTTGGTTTGTTAACCAAACTGTGTGTCCCTTAAGGCCAATCATACCCTGTTTTATTTTTAATGCAGTGTTGGATTCAAATATTTGTGTCACTAGTTCAGAAGTTTCCCTTCCCTCTCCAACTTTGTGCTCTGTCGTTCTTTCACAGACGTTATGTAATAAATACCCTCCCTCATTTACTTCCCTTCCTTCTGTGTCTTTCCCTCCTCTGGGGATAAAACAGTATCAGCTCGGTGAAAGGAGAAACTAGTGAAGCTACTTTATAAAAGACTTTAATGCGCTCAAGTTGTGAGAGAGGACCATTAGATCTGTGTCCATTAGACCAGTGTCTTTCACTCAGAGTATGAAGAAAAGAAGAACGAGGGAAAACATGGCAGATAATGACACAGAAGATAAGACAAAGAAACGAGAAGCTGGTGACAGATGAGAGGAGGGAAAGAAAGGTGAATTATGTTATTGTGAGTTTGAATGGCTTCAGAGAGAGAGAGAGAGAGAGAGAGAGAGTGGTAAACACGGAGAGACAGAAGTGGAGCTTTTCTGCTCCTCCTCATCTTGGATGCCGGTCCAGCCAGCAGGCTTTGGCTGTGGCCTCTCATTCAATGCAAATGGGGTTTCCACCATCCTGCCTGTTACTGTACTGCTACATTATATTTGCCGAGGCTGAGGCGCCCTGATAACGCTTCCACTTCTCCTCTGCTCGCTGCCTCCTCTTTCTTTTCACTCCATGATACGCATGCTGCTCTGTCAGTTCTTTTTGTTCTTTTGCTTTTTCATCATCTGCCTCGCATCCCGTTCTGTCATTGTGTGTCAAAGTCTCTTCTACCCTCACCTACTCACCCCGACTCTCTCCATTATCCGGCTGCCATCATAGGGATGGGTGGAGCGCCAAGCCTTTCAAAGAGGATTTTATGAAGCTTTCTCAGAGCGTATCACACATGTTCAATTCCTGACTTGTTTTTTCTTCTCAAAGCGCCTATATATAGCATTGATCGGCCCACAGTGGGAGTTAAACCTTTCACCCTGACAGTGCAAAGTCCTGCTCAATGGACTACACTATTCAAACAGTCAGTTTAAAGTTTAAAAGTGAAGTTTTGCAATATTTAAGTTGAAAATTCTAACATTTAAACCAAACTCCAAACTCAAATTTTGTCATTTTTTTATATTGCTTATAATTTTATGTTAGGTGAACACATTGTAACATATCTTTCTTGTAGCCAAACCTTCCTTTTAACACTCAACAGTCCCTAAATGGTTACTAATGGGATTTATATGGACAGAAGACTCTACAAACACCTAAATGCAACATCATTTTTATCTTGCAGGACTTTTCGTGAGTCTTCTTACTGAATTAGGAAGTCTGAAGGCTTCCACCCTCCTGGGGTGTAATGACAAGGGCAAATGTCCCTGTACTATTGATTGAATTACACAGCAGTGAAACACTTAACCTCCAAAGGACACGCACCTACAAATGCTTGCTCGCACACACAAATACACAGACCACTCGGGCGTTAAAACTGTCCCTCATTTATATTTCAGCTCCTGCCCCCCTGACAGAATGAAGTGATGCTGGTAAGAGAGCTGTCTGTGCTGAAGGAAGGGTTAGAGGCGCAGGGAGAGACAGGGGAGGCGTCTGCGTTTAGTGTGGCGTTTAAGTTGCCACAAAACTTCATGCAAAGTATCTGTGAAAGTCTTCTTAAAGATGGCTGCCAGTGAAGGTTGTTGGAGGGTCAGAGTATCAGGTTAATGACCACAGGCGAGAGTTTAGAGTGAGGGGTAAAGTCAGTACACGCAAGTCTTAATAAGCAGCACAGGATGCAGTGATGTAAGTTTGTGTGTATCCGTGAGAGTGTGTGCGTTCGAATGGCAGCACACTTATTTGCTTATTTTTCTGGCTGTAGTGGATTAGCTGCATTATGCATTTGAAAAGATACCTTGACATTTGAACTTTTGGTATTTCGCTGCACTGGGAACTCCACGGTTTCTAATGAAAATGTTTTGAAACTGGTTGTTAGGATATTTACCTCTTTCTAGGACTGAATTTAGTCCCACATAATGAAGTTATTAACTCAAATATTACTTTCTGCATCGCAGTGGTAGAAGGTCTGAGAACACTGGGGTCTGCTATTCCACATGAAGTTCATGTTTGACGCAGCTGTAGATGTTTGCTCCCTGCTGAAGTTGGAGGTCCTTGGTGACAATACACAAATGTGCACTGGCAGGATCTCAAGTGGTCACGTGACGGTGTGTAACTCAAGTTATACAGTCAAACAGCTACTACTAGCATGTCATCAGAGAGCCGTGCTGCGGTTAGGAACAGCAGGAACAGCCACGTAATGTTTTGATTGCACCTCATGCTCAGCTGACCTTAAAATAAAGCTTGATGTTCACGCACTGTCTCTCTGTTTGACAACATTAGTTCAACCTTGCTTCTGTAAAACAGTAGACTTCAGTTCTCTGCCAGACTGTTGTAGTAGCCCCATTCGCTCAGCCACATGCTAATAGCAAGATTACAGCTTCCAAGTCTAAGATATTATCGATTCATCTTTGAGCTCATACCATTAGCGGTCGTTGTTGACAAAGCTGTCCAACAGTGTTGCACTTTGTTTTGCACTCATTAGGCAAATACGTCATACATCATATGTTCATCAAAAAAGTTAATCTACTGGGTGTTGACATCCTCTGACGGTGGGAGTAAATTTTGTTTGGCTCTTGTCTCCAACAACCAGAAAACTGTGAAGCTTTGTTGTACTTTCTACATCTTCATGTAACGTGTCTTCGACTGTTCCTAGGGGCCTTCGATAAAAAAGGATAAAGTGCCATCTGGGCCCCCCTTCAGTGGACGAAAAGTGATGCCCTCTGGGGTGTCGAACCCACGCTGTGTACAGCTGATGAACTTTATATGCAACCCCCCCCCCCCAAAAAAAACCCTCCTGCCACCCAGAAGCCTGAATCACTCCGACAGGTCTGACTATTGGCAAGGCATGTCAGGTGGTTTGGAAGCAGAGGGGTTTTATGGGAGATGCACTGCTTTTGGCCAGATTTTGGGCTTTGCAGAGCAATAACATCTACAGAAAGATGGATAAGAAAGGAACCGGGACAACCCTCAAAGCTCAATGTAGCTTCTTCAAGATTCCTCTACTGACATACACTGAAACACTGAAATTCAGGCACACAGTGCACTAACGGTTTTACCCTTTCATTCACAACCTGATGGTTAACAGGCATTCACTATTTGACAGACCTAATGATACACGCCTGTTTCCACCACCAGCTAATGAGCAGATGATCTATAGCTACATCAAAGAGAAATCTATAGAGGGGACCCTACATATTGAATTTAACTGCTTGTTAAAGCACTACAAACACCCAAAAGTAGGGGCACAAAAACAATTTGCAAAGAATACAGTGATAAATGAGCAAAGTCGATGCTCAAATTGTTAACTAGTAGGTAATGTAGTCTAACGTTCTGTGTGCAATTCATGCCTCAGTTTTTACTGTTTCGCTTCCAAATAAGCAGTCCAGATTAATTGAGCTACATTGGATTTTAAATCTGCCCTGCTAATGTTCCCATTAAGCAAATTGTAAAGCTGTCTGCATAATCAGAAAAATAGTCCAACCAGTGCGCCAATTTAAAAAAAAAGGAAAAAGAAAGAGACATGCTTTGCCTCCTTGAACATGTTTTTATGTTCACACAAAATTACACTTTCACAGTAAACTGAGGCATTGCATTTATTTAGTTTGACTGTTTTCAAGAAAATTGTATTCGACAATGTCTGTCACCTTGGGCTGTGCGACCAGAACGAGGCTACTGATGCCTACTCAAAGGCAAACATGGAAAATACCAGTTTTTCAAAGTTCTCGTTTGTCTTGGTGAAGCAAAGAGCAAGTGTATTCGTGTGATGTTTGCTGTGACTGGCAGCCAGTGCTATGCAACAGTGCTATGCAACAACAAAGAGTAACAAACAATGGCCTTGTAGGAAAGAAAGATGACCCTTCAGCCAATGCTTCATACCTAAATAGGCTGTTGATGCATAAATCTGCTCAACTGCATGTTTTTTTTTCTGTTTCTGGTTTTGACCAGATGGAGCTTGATTGGTTTTCAGTTTGGCAAAGAGGACAAACTTGGTTCAGGGCAGCTTGTGAACAGCAAACATCTTGTTTTGTGTAGAAATGTTGGTGGGATCTGCTGAAAACAGTGGCCAGCCAAGGTCAGCGCTGAAGTTTTCCTCTGCACTGCATGTATTGATCTTTACCATGTAGTCTGCACAGGGCTACACGTAATTTAAAACAAGTAAACAAGTAATTTTATGTGAATACATATTTTTTCTGTTTGATTATCCCTCTTTGGCTTTTAGTTTAGTAACTTTCACCTTTTGTCACATCGTTCTGCTGAGCAGTCCATCCAGAACCCTCACTGCTCCCAGCAAGTGGAGTGAAAATAGGTTTAATGGAGAACGGTGAAAGGAACATGTTCCACAATGAGCTAGAGAGTGAGTCAGGATTTACCGTGCCTTCAGATCTCTACCAACTGCCCATGAAACCCTACTGGGCAAGCTTAGAAAAACCTGAGTTTGCTGTTGTTTAGAGCATTATGCCTATTACATGAATGTGCGCACACGTTTGCCTTTTTCATTATGTTGACTGGTGTGTGGTGATAAATGCATTCCAATACATTTTATGAGTGCATTCTAATTGTGCATGCTTCAATAACAACCCAATAGAAATGAAATGTAGAATTATTTTTTTCAAACTTAGTTTGGCTTTTAACATGATGTTGCCATTCAAACATCAACTTTAAATTAATTAAGGGCATATATGGGAAAAGTTCCTCAAAAATTGAGTTTTCCAAATATTGATATGAATCCTCTGAAATGTTTGAGCTATGGAGCTGGCCCAGGACTTGGCCTGGAGCATATTTGAAACCTGGCAGGATCAACTCAGAGGTCCCTCTCTGTGATACTGACAGTAATTGATATTCAACCCGTGCCTGTCTAGATGCCAGGACAGTGTGTAGTCAGGATGACCTTTACAAAAAGGTTTTCTGGTAATAATGACACCTTTTTTCACAATTATGAGATCATTTCTCGATAATTGGCCATTAGAGATGTCGAGATTCCAAACTGTTTTGCCATCAGCTCCTCGTCACCCAGCTCCTAAATGTTTTATTCTGGGGTTGATGGATTTGAGCTTGTTGGTGCCAGAGGGGAGTTTTGTTTCACTGAGAAACAAAGCTGGACATAATGCAGATCTCAGTTGTAATGATGACATCATAACCAGGAATGGATATGCTGGCATATAAATATATATATAATATATATGATAAATGTACACATGTCATAGAAGTAATTCATTTTTTTGTGTAATTACAGCTGTAATTACCTGGCTTAGACAACTATGACAAATAAAAAAGGCGTAAATACTATTAATTAAAGAGCTAATTAACCATTTTTTAAAAATTTTATAGTATTTATATATTTATTGCATATATAGTCACATGTTAACTTGTGCAATTCATGTGAAAACATTGCACACATTTTGTGCAAAAGTGCATTTTCTATTCAAAGCGGCTTTTATAGTTCTTTTTGGGTAAGTTGCATTAATCAGTTAAGCCACTCTCTCAAAGGGCATCAGTGAGATCAGTCCTACAGTAGCTGCTCACTGCTGGTTAACTCTGAGTGATGCTGTGCTGAGCTCCCCACAACCTCAGCACGGGTCCAGGGTTCAGTTGCCCCCACACCCACCCACCATGTGTTGCATTTTTTTTTAATATTCTAGAAAAGAGTGGGCTGTTTGAACCGGCAACCTTTTTTTTTTTTTGGCCAATTGTGAGGCCATGAACACAACACTGACAAGTTGCTTTAGGTATATATGTCTAAGCTGTTAGCAAACTGTTGCTTTCCTATAAAGCAGTTACAGAGCAACTTTATCATTCATTTGAAGTCATGACTCCGTCTGCTTGGCCAGTGTAACTGATTAACTTGTTTGTGCCTTGTGCCTCACTTTATTATGTTTAACAGAGTTGAGTTAATTCAGTTTTGACTGTACAGTGTAGATCGCTTAAGTCAGCCAGCCTATATTTGCAAATTTGGAAGATGTTCTTAGGATTAGAGGTAAATAAAACATTTAAAATACATTTACAAATTGAATAGGATTCCGATACAGTACATTTAGAATAAATTTCTTTCATTTTCATGTGTAAAAGATACTTTCCACAGTGATGTTCCACATCGTTTTTGCCACTCGGAACATGGACAGAAACAAATTTCAAAGTGGTGTTTTCTGTGCCAACCTCAGGACTTGCCTGAGTGCTAATTGCTGCTACTTGAGTGTTGAAAAAGAGTTGGTGTCAAAACCAAGATGGTGTCCTTTTATGTGAAAATAATCAGTCAACATACAGAGAGCATTTTTACTGACTCAACTCAACTCAAGGATGAAGATTATAAAGCAGTTCCGAACTTCTAAATGACAAGACACAATGAACAATATGTTGCTGTTAGAAATATTGCAAACATTTTTTTTTAAGAATTGCTTGAGGCCTAAAAAAATCACGGGTTAGGATCACAGCCCTATAGCTGGCCCAATGCACTCCTAATCACGTTAAAGTAGCGTTTTCAAACCCTGTTGATTAAGAGCAGTTTGGAAGATCCGGCAGTCCAGGAGGTTGATTCAGATATCTACTTTTTACTGTTCCCATCAAACAGACAGTATTTAGCTTCTCGAGTCAGGATTTCTTCAGTGTTCAGCATTCAAGAGGTTTTAAACAGGAGCCAATTCTCCACAGAACAACTCAAACAGAGCAAGTTGTTAGATAAACTAGATAAAAACGCTGAATAAAGCAGTTTCAAGTTTAAAATCAGTTTTACACACAGGACAACCAGGAGGGGCTGCTAGCTGAGCTGCTGCTAACGTTTGCTCAGGTTGGTTCTCTGACAACTTGAGATCTATATGTCTGATTACTAAAATTCTTCAACTGGTTCAAATAAAGAGTTAAAAACAACCAAGATCTAAAAATGAGGCTTAACACTGATAAAAAGTCAGTTTAAGACTTCTGGCCACAACGGGGACACCAGCGCAAAGACGATATGATTAAAATGTTGACAGGTTGCAAAATGAAACTATGGCCTATGATGTTGATTAAAACTGGATTTTTTTTTGCAGGTTTCTTGATTGCTTGAAACGTTCGGGTTAATGTAAAAACACAACAGGACAACCTATATAACAGAGGTCATTTCATTTTGAGATGTTTTAATGCAGAAAGCTCAAAGGGAAACATTGTAAATCAAGTTAATGTGTCAAATAAAGTGAACTCTGAGTTTAGTTAAGAAGCACATGTCGCATAACCACCAAGACCAGATGTTCAGCTTTACATATGAGTTAAAAAGCTTTTCACCTGACTGGTGAGGGAGTGAGTGCAGCTCCTTCACACCCCATCAAAGACAAACTACTACTAAAAACAGATAAAAGTCTTCTCTTTTCCCGCTGCCCCCGTATCGGACTTGATTTGCCACGGTCTTTGGAATGACTTTGGATTCATTTATGGTGGTCGTAACTCGGTTTCTATTGAGTGCTGTGCTTTTGTTGGGGAGTGTCAGGTAGTTTACTGTAGCTCTTCAAGTTGATGATCCATTTTATTTGAGCATCCATAAACTGCAATAAAACTAGCCATGAAAAGGAGCCCAGAAAAAGAAAAAAAAAGTTACAGCGCTTGAACAGGGCAATAAGAAGATCAAAGAAGAGGTGGAGAAATGGGGTGGTGGGTGGAGGAGGAGGAATGGATATGGAGAGTGGCACTTAAGATAGATACTCTCCGATTCCTCATTTGGTGAGGAGGAGGGCCAGAAAGATGCAGCGATAAAGGAGGACAGAACAGAAAGGGAGGGATGAAAAGCAGATAAGAAGATAATGGTGGGATCAAAGTAAAGGGTGGAGAGGAAGAGGAGAGGGTGACACCGAGTCAGCACAGTTCTGATTTGTAAGGTACATTTCTCAAACTGTTAACTGAGATAAATGAAAAGCCCAAAACATACAGGGATTTTATTAATGATGTGCAAATATAGTGGCAAATCATAAATCTGTCCGTTCATTTAGTGACACTACGACTGCTTCAGGCTTTGTTTGATGTTGCATTTGATGTTTTACCCACATGCATTTAAGTCAAATGTCAGATAAACCTAAGAAAATCTATTTTTGAACAAAGTCATGGCTAAAATATACTATTTGCAGATTTGACTTTTCACAACATCAGAGGACACATCGCCTCTTTCCATCACTTTACTCATTTGTATTGGTAGACCCGCGGTAACAGCAAGTCAAACAAATTCAGAGGGAGGTCATGTGATTCACTGTTGTGAATCAGAGCCAACAGCTATAGGTTCTGTATTTCAAAGCACATTGGCTCATTTGATTCAACGCCGCTGCTAAGCCAATTTACTGTAACTGATCCACTTCAAAATGTTATTCAAATGAACAACTGATGCATGAATCAACCCATCTGTGGACTTTCTTTTAACTCGGGAGCTTAAATCTTCCCTGCTATTAAGAGTTACCACAGGAAAGCTTAAGGAATAACAGTTCACTCACGCTCCTGACCCAACAGCATTGCATCGATTGGTTGTTTGGGCAATCTTAGAAGATGCTGTAGAAACCCCATTGTTGAAGTAAATGATTTAAAGCAGTGAACTGGAGAGAAAGTATATTCTTCCTGTTGCAGCCAAGGTAGTTAAATGTCTCACAAACAACCATGGTCTGTTTTTACAGTCGGTGATTAAACCTTTTCTCACCTCCTTCATTTCACCGGGTTGAAGTTGCACCTGGTGAAACTGATGCTCACTCACTGCCAAGTGGGTGAATGAATATCAACTGTATAAATGAAATGCATTGCATCAGGCTGTGGAAAAGGAAAGCCAGAGTTGCAGCCATCCCTGCCCACCAAGCCAGCCATCTGTTCCAAGTGCTTCCTTTTGGCACAGTGTGCCAACATATTAAATTCCAGACAACTTTTTTTTTTTTTTCCCCCTCCTCAAGATGTTAACCTGTTTAATCAGCCCACCAGCTCCGGTGCAGCCCCACAATACCCTGCTGTGAGTCAGACGTAAAAGACTGTGCCTTCCTGCTGGCTATACGCAATATGCAATCACTTTGCCCACACCTACGGGCTGCTACTGCTTACTGCGCATTGTCTACACCAGCCTCTAAGTGGAGACCTTGGAGGCACTGTGACATTGTTCACTCCTTGTGCGCCGATCTTTAATCCTTCTAATTTATTTCGGGCGCACAAACCTGCAAGACAAACTACACTTTTGTAATCACTGCCTCCGTGCAATATGTCCAACGCTTGGCTGGAGTGTAAAGGCGCCAAATGTGCCC
Source organism: Datnioides undecimradiatus (assembly GCA_008933995.1). Taxonomy (NCBI): domain Eukaryota; kingdom Metazoa; phylum Chordata; class Actinopteri; order Lobotiformes; family Datnioididae; genus Datnioides; species Datnioides undecimradiatus. The sequence continues at coordinate 507,963 of WARS01000007.1, read as the reverse complement.
TTAACTGACCTACTGCTTCTCACTGTAAATGTATCTGCCTTGTTGTCCCTGTGCTGTAACTGTACTGTGCCAATACAGCGTGCAAAAGTTCCCGAAAAAGACATATTACTTTACTGTGAAGCCTTTTTCAATATGTCTGTGTTACTACATGCAGTGAGATTTGTTTACAACACAATGCAGTGATGTATGATTCCGTACCAAACTGATGGACACTCATTACTTTAAAATCACTATATGCCAGTGGTTTTGCATATTTTAGCAACAGATCTTGATTACTAGCTGTTATTAATAAGTCTCTAAAGGACGTGATGCGTAGCTGAACTTACAGAGAGTTGATTCTTGCTCGGAGGCATGGTGAGTAACCTTGTTCTCTTGTTTTTCTTTTAGCTTTTGAGAGATAAAACCATTTTTTTGGACCATTTTGAAAACCTTTCACGGTAGTTTGTCAGGGATCTGAGTGTCGACAGCTTGGAGGGCAAGAGAGCTGAGAGCAAGTCACACGTCTTAACCGTCAGCTAGCAAGTTATTGCGGTGAGAATCAGTCGAGTCATTGCTCAGCTCAAGCAAGTCACAGCTGCACACATTGTGGGCCCACTTACACCTTATAGACACTATACGCTATACAACAACACATCATGAGACGACTAACGATTACCGTTGTATCCAGTGAGTCATGAGCAGGCAGATGTGTTAATGTCAATGTGACTGCAGAGTTTCAGTGGTTGTATGTTTCCAAATCAGTACCCAACGTCAACAATATGTCAATAAAACACAATGTTTTCATGTCCAGTCTAACATGTCTCACATTTAACATGCTAACATTTGACATGTAGTTAGCTGCAAAGACACATTCATGTACCTTCCTTGATGGATGAAGTTGGATGTGACTGCTGTCATTGATAATCCATATTGTATTAGTTTCAGGCCCGGTCCCTCCATGATAGTCGCTTGGTGCACTGGCCCCTGCTGGTGTCCTGAATTTTAATAGGTTTAGCTTTACACTTTACACATGGTGATACTGACTTTACACGAAAAGTCAGTATCACCATGTCTCAAAAACAAAATTGAACTTTTCTGACATTTCATTAGCTATCTAACTTAACTCAACGGCTAAAAAAAATCCAAATATATTATAGAGTCAGGTCCTTTCTTGTAAATTCTGTCTCAAGTATTAATTCAAGGATGCCAAGTCAAAGTCAGGTCCTCAGATTTACAACTCAACTCTAACTTCAAATCACGGTGAACATGATGTAGTGTACAAAATAAATTCAGTTTTTTGCAGATGTGAGGCTGTAAATGAACTCACAGCGTTGGTGCCCTCTTCAGAGGGGTTGTCAGAGGTCAAAACTGCAAACATGGACAAAAGAACCCCCTGAGTTTCATCTGTGTCATCAGGAAAGTGGCAACATTGATCTTTGCATTGAGTGAGACAGTGACCGTTGTATTCTTGCTGCATAACACAGATTACATGCTTCCACAGGTTGATTCCCATTTGAATTTCTAATCTTTTGAGCAAGCTACATAAACTCTACATAAACTCCAGACAGCAGTTTTGAAGCCAGCAGCAAATGCTTTCAAGGAACAGTAAATATACCACTCTATATTTGTATTTAATAGAAAACACTGGGTTTTATTTGCACTTTATTTTGTACTCGGCATGCGCTTCGGCTGCTCATCACTCATGCTGTCCTCATTTTAAGCTAATTTAGGATAATACACACATTTTCCAGTCAGAACACATCCGCTTGTGACACCTTTTATGTGTCAGACGTAGTCAGAGCTGTCTCTTCCCCTTATCGCGAACCGTGTAACGAGATCTAACATGTTCAATAATCTCATTCATTCTTCCCAGTTAAAAAAAAAAAAAAAAAGGTGTCAACAACAACAACTTGGTGATTTGCTGTCTCACAGCGGCCAATGGGCACGTTCGCCTGGACTGACATCCCAATGGTGACAATTAACGTCTGTGAATGCGGTGATGCGAGTGTTTACTTCAGTGCTTTTTAGAATGTGTAACTGCAGACATGACGGCTGGAAGAGCAAGCTATTGTTTCAGTCTACATTGTCTGTGGTCACAGGTGGTGCTGGCAGCTGGAGATTGCTCTTTGAAAGTGATGACCTGAACGGCACAAACGCGTGTGAACATCCACCAAATGAAGCCACCACAAATTTTAGTAATCGGCCTTTCTTTTAGTTTAACAAGTAACATTGTCACTAGTGTCCCGGTAGGCCGTGACTGTCAGACAGCATGTACAGTACCCAGAACAGTTGAGACTTGACTGTTTAAAATAATGCATACCCGTGTGACGTCCCACCCAAATTTAAACCAGCTATTTTGGAACAGTGGTTACAGCTGGCATTGCGCCTCACAGGTTATCTGCTATAAACATTTATTAGCAATATAATGACGATGCAGTGTGATCCAGGAAGGTCAGTCTAAGTAACTGATCTGTTACAGAACAATTACCTGGTCTGTTGTAGCCCATTCCATGGGAACTGTGACTAATTAGTTAGTTTGAAATTAGGCTTGGGACATAGAGGTAGCTGAAGTCTGTGCGTGTAGCTGTCCAGCTACCGGTTTTGAAATTCCTTTCACTCTATCTAGACTCACTTCCTCTTTATTATATTGTGCACCTTATTTGCCTCCCAGCATTTCATTTGAGTGTCCAATTGTCTGAGTGTAAAAGTGCATAATCATGTATTATGTCGCGAACCCAAAATCCAATCAGGATCCAGGCAAAAAAATAAAAATTCCCTCCAGGAAGTCTGGAAAACTTCCTCAAGTGAAGGTCTGGAACATCATCGTTTCTAAGTTGAGAGAAGCCTCAGTGCCATCCGAAATGTTTTATTTGGCTCGCCATTCAGATTTGAGATTATATGTTTGCTCAGACAATGCTCTCATGCTTTGTCTAGTTGTGCAGTTTCACATTGCTGCTTTCTCTAATCACCGCTGTGTCACATATGAAACATTAAAAGCTGTCTTCATGGTCTGCTCTTCTCTTTTTAGAGCGCATCATGTTAAATTACTTTTCCCCCACTCACTTATGTCTCTGTCTGTTGTTTCTCCACTGTCCCTCGCTCAGTGAATCAATGCACATTGCTTATCCGAATGCAGATTAGATAGTAGCATCGTGTGAGATGACTTACAACACATGTAACTGGTCTGTGAGGCCACTAAAGCAGGGCCACGAAGGATAGAAATGCTGCACCAGTCAAAACAGAAATGCTCTATTGAATTTTAATCAATCTCAATAATTTGTCACTTTGTCAGGAAGATTTGAGACTAATATATCCATGACGATGACCTGTGCCTTATAACAGACTGTTGATACATATGAGAGTGTCAGACTAAATGACATGTGTAATGTGTATGGGAGATAAAAGTGTGTGTGTGTGTGTGTTGGTGTGTGTTGGTGTGTAGATGTGGATGCTTCAGTGCGACGATAACCTCGTATTCACTCAACCCAGACAGATCCTAATCCTGCGAGACACGCCACTCCCCATGTCCTTCCTCTGTCTTTCACCATCTTATCACGGCCACGTCCCCCCCCCCCCAATTACAAGTCTGTTGACACGCTGATTCCACAGGGGGCGTCCTCCGGCTTCCTCTGTCCTGCAGCATCTGTCTCTCTGTCTGTCTCTCCCCCTCGTCTCCCCGCGTCTGCATGTTTCTGTCTCGCCGTGTTTCTGTCTACATCTCCGCGTTTTCTTTTTCTTCTCCCTCACTCAGCACTTCCGCACCCATGGGTGTCTCTTCCTCTTTTTGTCCCCAGAATGACTGCCCCCGGGCTCTCGCTGCACCTTGTGCGTCTCTCTTTTTACTTTACTTTTTGCCTTTACTTTCTCCAGCTCATGCACACTTTCCCAGCTAAGTCCTTCCACGTTGAACTGAGCAGCTGCTTTAATGTCCGTTATGGCCACAGCTGACAAACACAAACACAGTGCTGAGTGAACGACTTCTGTTTCCGTCTTTTTTTCATTATCAGGTTTTTCTCGTCTTACAAATTCTTTGAGGAGCACAGAGGGCTTTTCATTAAGTCACTGAGATAAATGGTATCAGCTCTAGAAGCACAGTGCAGTTACACCGCTGACTTTATGATGTGAAAACAGCTTTATTTCTACTCTTTAGCGCGATGGGAGGTTATGCAGGGACAGGCCATACATCTAAGAACGTGTCAGCTCTATCAGCGTGTGTGTATATACAGATGTGTGCGTGTGTGTGTGTATGTACGTTCTGTGGAAGAAGGCCAAGTTAGTTGGCAAGACTGTGTTCAGTGTCAGCTTTTATTGGAAATCACGCAGTGTGGAGAAGGCACTGCTTTTAGTGGCTCTTATTAAGTGTGGATATAAAACACTATCTTGCGCTTCTGCTGCTGCTGCATGTAGCCTTCGATATCCATGTAATGTGACAAATCACAGCTGCGTGGCGTTAGCGCATGTGCACTTTACACTCACATGCATTAAAGACTAATAATATTGCCATGTCTACTTGAACTAAATCCATTGTACTTTGCATTGGACTGTCGTGAATTAAAGGAGGAGAGGGAGCCACCATAGGATCTAATCCCAGATCTGAATACTACTTCTATCTGTCACTACAAACCATAGATCACTAACACAGACAGAAGATAAGGAATGATATCACTTCACATGGAAGTTGTTCAGTAATTACGAATACAAGTTAGGAGTCATGTGAGTCAGACTATAAATGTGATAACACACCAAATCAGAAGTCTCACCCCAGCAGGCTTATTTCAGCGTTCTCTGATAGTTACTGTTCATTAACAGTGACAAGTGTGAATGTGCAAACAAACACTCGGCATGTTGAGCCACAGGCACGTACATAAAATCAGACCCAGGCGCGTTCAGTCGCTACATAACAGCAACTTTTCAGAGCATGCTCCCTTCATGGCAGTTGAGTCTCTGATCACTCTGATCAAGTACAACCACACGGATCATCGGCGTCAAGTGCAGCTTGGATGAACTTTGACTTGCAAATTTGTACTGTTGACCCGGCGCAGTATCCCTTGAGAGCACGTCAATATTAAATCCCGCAGCTCCCAATTTATGTCCAACTCCAACGCTCAGTGGTACGTGTATGTAGGGAGGTGGAAAGTAAAGGTGCAGAGGTTGGGCTGATGGATAGACGTGTAGTCTCTCTGACTTTCATCAGTTCAAAGTATTTTAGTTCAACATATTTGTAGCTTAGCTAGTTTGAATTCTTAAAAAGCACGTTATACTAAGATTAACAATGAAAAGTTATTAATAAACTGTATTTGGACAGGCTGTCCTACACGCACTCCTGGGTTTTAGACACAGTTTCACACACTGTCAAGTCTTCTCAGATCTCTGCCTGAGTCATAGGAACCAGTCATTATGTATTGAGAACTGTCATTTCACTAGACTCCGTGGGGATAAATGTGCCATGATGCTGCAAATTTCACAATGACATCTAATTACCAGATTATACCCTCTTCTGTGGTTCTAATAATAAAATAAAACCTATTTATCATCATCCAAATCAATAGAAATAAGGTTTTATTTTGGACTGCGGAAATGTTTTACTGAATTGGAAAAGACACGTCGCAATGTCTTGTAAGTTCTTGAATTCTTAAGAGCTTGTTGAGTTTATCCGTGACGCTCGCTCGTTGCAGATCAATAATAAATGCATTTTGTACAGCCTTTTCCTCTCAGCTAGAATTAATCTACCATACCCAATAACTGAGATCCTACTAACACTAAGCTCAGCACTGAGCCTCATTACCAGAACGTCAGGGAGACGTTGCCCTAATGTAGTAGGCTCACCGCTGCACCTTTTCAGTGCTAAGCACAATTCTCCAGGTGTGAACTCGTGCGAATTAGCAGAAGACGGGCAGTCGTTGGGGTAATCTGTTTTGAGAGTGCATGCACAGCAGAGTTAAATGTTGAAGCCTTGACGTGTCTAAATATAATATTAGCTTGCATATTCATCAGCATCAGAAACCAATGGAACTGAGGTCAAATGTTACACGAGATTACATCAGAGACAGTCAGGATGGGAGCGGATGAAAGTCGTAGCATGGCGTAGAGAGATGGAGGGAGTAACCGAGGAACTTGAGAACATGCAAGCTCATGTACATGATGTGATGTAAAGGTTGTAACGTATTTGAAAGTGAGTGGTTCCTTTAAATAAATACCACTTCCTGCATGTGTGTGCGCGTGCATCAGTATCTGTGTGTCTACACACAGACACACACAGGGGTGGTAGACTGCTGGGGACAAGGAGCCAGAGGGACATGAGGAAGCTGTTTGATGTCATCACCATGTGTCCTTTCTAGTTACCCTTGGCTCTAATCTATGGTGAGACGCTGTCTGAGTCCCTCATTAGTTACTGGTAACTCTCTTTAGTGTAATGTCAACCTCCGGAGGCAAGGTTGACTCGTGCACTGAATATCACTGTGAACTGACATGTGGCGAAGATAGACCGTCATGAACATTACCGTCACATGAATAAGAACATTACGACGGCGGCTGTGCAGTTACCTTGTCTGTGCGCGATCCGGTATGTGTCTTGTTCCACGCTGGCTAATGTGTGGACTGCTTCTTCCTGCATTACTTTTTGTCTTCTGTGAGTTGTAGTGGGGGACGGTGCACCTGGCTTTATTTTATACAGTAATGCATTCTAATTGAATAGTCGAGGCCCGGCAGAGTCAGATTGCTGACCTTACATCTTAACAGGGCACAACCCGCCCCTGTAAACCGGTATGTTTTTTTGTACCACAAGTCTGTGTAATCAAGCACAAGTCAGATGGGATTTGACCCCCCCAACCTGCCAGATGCAAGCTCTTCTATCAGCAGAATAGAGGTGCACCCTGAGGTCACCTGCGCCTGTTGTACACACATGCACGCCGTTGTGCGCGGGCAAACAAAGGGGCGTGCACGGAAAGACGCAGATAGAAATTTAAATGCTTGTGGTGGAATATGATCAGTTCCATCCATGTTTGTCAGCTACGTGTGTTTTTCACCTCTGTTTCTGTTATTAAAGCATAACGGAGAACCAGCCGTTATTATTACAGGCTCTTTTCCTTGTTATTTGATATGCATGAGAGAATACCTAGCCAGCCGTTGGGGTCTTATTTTCATGGCAGTGGAGATCGAGTGCAGTGACCTTGTGCCAGCAAATGGGTAATTTCGCTGCAAGCAGATTCCTTTCTGCTTTTGTGGCTTTCCGTGGCATTGCCTGTGCCAAAATATGCGAGTCGAAAACCACAAAGGTGTGTCAGTAAAAGACAAAATGCAATCTGCAAGTGCAAGTGCAGATGGAATCCAAAAATGGAGTTGAGCCCTGCTGTATTCAGACACACTGTGATCCAAGAGGACTGAATCTGCTATTCGACATCATTAATGTCAATACTTTGAATGAACTGCAGCAACAACGTGTGTTTCCTTTTCACTTGGATTTGTTCTTTACTTCACTTTAGTCTATACTATTTAGTCTTACTAAAAGGTTCTTTTGCACAAGAAAACCCCCTGTTACTGACTCAGATGAACTGCAGTTAGCATGTATTAGCTGCCAATATTCTCTTAAGATCATATTTTGCTACATTGGCTAGGTAGCCATTCCTCCCTGCTAGCAAGCATGAAACTATAGCAATATCAGTCAATCAGGTAGCTGTCACATGTGATCATATAGGATAAAAGCCCAGTCAACTGTAATCCTGCGTAGTTTTTTACATTTGTAAATCAAATGGTGTTTTCTGTCACTCCAGGAGTTAGCCTCGTCCCAGTAAAAACACGTTACAGTTACTCAAATCAGGCTGGAAACTGATGCAGGCTTGAACGTCTTCCAGTTTGGAATCAATCACCTGACTACTGGCTACAATCCTACTTGCCTGGATTTCCATATTTATCACAGTATTTACTTTAATGTTAAGATAGATGCAGATATGATGAGGTGTTAGTCTGCACGTGTCTACCTACATGTTTGATGGTTTCCCTCCATAACACTGACTGGCAGCAGGCAAACAAACATACAAATGCACCAACAAAGAACACTAAAAAAAAACAGCTAGTGGGCAAACATGGACAAAATATGGTATGTTTCAAATCTTTCCAAAAATCAGCCCTTCGAATGTTTTATGAGTAAGGCAAAGAACAGATTTCTTAGCTCGTACAATGTGGCTTGTTGAGGAAAAGGGAATGTAAACTGTACTTTGTTTGTTTACAGAGAAACCCTCCACAGGGTGCCTTTAATTTGCTGTCCGCAGCTGGTTCCCTCATAGGGGAATCGGTGCCGGACTCTCTTCTACATTACAAAGCGGTCGGTCCACCACAGCAAGGTGTGTGCCGCATTTAAAAGGGATGAAAGTAGTTGATCTGATTGGCCTTGATTGAAGCCAGCTGCTATCACAGCCACTGATAATTTAATCCTTCTAATCCAACCACTTTTACAACAGTGCTGCAGGTGCTCTGGTCATGGAAATCTGTTGGTCACACACAAGAGAGCCAGTGCCAAAGCCTGCACTTTGAGTGATTAAAAGGGTGGGGTGGGGGGGGGGTCCATACAATGAATATAGGTAATCATAGGTAGTCATATGGAAGCCATATCAAACCAAACACAGCCACGCTATGATGGGAAAAGAGAGAACAGCAACACATAAGACTTTAACTGTTTAACCCTTTCACACCTGAGCCTGTCCTATAAGTGCTTTTGCCCATTTTACCTGGAACTTTCAATACCTGGCTGTTATATACTATTAGCTGCATGTTAGAAGAGTGTGATGACAGTTGAAAAAGACAAAAACAGAATTGGATTTTAGAGTTTTAGTGAACAAACAACACTGTAATTATATTTGAATAGCAGATTTTGCACGTTATATTTGAAGAGTATAAAAGTATTTCCAGTAAAATTCGAGAGTCTGTGTCTCATAATGTGAGTAAACAGACCATAAAATGGAAACTGCTGCTTCGCGGGCTACTGGGACATTCGCAAGTGAAATTACCGTAATAACTCCATTTTGGCTGTAAAGCGCAACATCTCAGCTTTCAGAAACCGTTTAATTTTTTCCGATACACAAACCATGACGTAATTACTGTAATCCAGAGCGCGCTTGCGCAGACGTGTCGCCGGCGACACGTTCGGTGTTTAAGGGTTAATAACTACGCTGTGATTAAACTCATCATCATCAGGCACTGTTGGAGTATCTCCATGCTTATATATTATAAACATTTGCAAACGTATAAATCCCAAAACAAGGTGAGTTGGAGGGGAGGCAACGCTGCCCTGTGGCAATGCAGCAGAGGATGAAAGTGCACCGGCCAGGGCCCCGCTGTTAAAAAGTCCCCCAGCCAACAGACAGTATTAAAGTCCATGTCAAAGTTGGATATGAGCTTCTGAGAACATGGGGCTATATACAATTACAAGCTGTGGAAAAGTCAATAAAAAACAATCTGGCATGGTTCTTGGTCCGCTTCTGATTCCCCCTCTCTTAGACCGAGCTTTGGGAGACTTGCTTTGGCGTCATTCAGTCCTATTGAAACCCTGCAGGCAACATGGAGGGATCAGTGACTCACTGTGGTGGGCTTAATCATTAGTTACTCAGAGAAACATATTACAACTGTGCGTTTTACAATTAAGATAATTACATATTGACGCAAACGGGCTGTTTTCAGTAACACATTTGTATTATTGTCTGGATGCCCAGAACTCATCTCTGTATCACCATAACAACAAATATCATCCCATCAAACAGAAATTGATTAATAGTGTATAGATCTGTGAAATCTAGAGGGCAACCCTGGGAGATGAAGGAAAGATGTTTATCTTTTCCCATAAAGTTCCTCGAAAGAACAGAAAAAAGGGAAGGACGGAGAAGAACAGTGAAAAAAAGAGGAGCAGGAGCATACGAAAAACCAAGACTGACAGGGAGAAGAGAGCAGAGCTGGTAAAAAATAGATTAGATTGGTCAGATAATTGGGAGGCGAGTGCACGAGAGGCAATATGGAAATGCATTATGCATTCGACATTGATGGAAATATTAAGTATGAAGTCATGGGTTCATACCTGAGGTTGAGCTGCAATGTCATGGACACGATCAATGTTTTGTTTTTTTATTGTATTGTATTGCACATGTTCACTGAAAAGAACCAAGACAAAGCAGGATTCCTGTGCTGGCTGGAGATCAGTGACTGGTGTCCGCTTATGTGTGGAACATTTTGCTCCCACTGCCCGTCCTTGTTCCAGTTACTGCAATTACTCCAACACAGACAATTTTCCTCCACTCCGATATAGTAGAGACCATTGTCGGAGGAGGAGAGAAGTGTATTACATGTTGATGAGGAATTAGTGGTCAAAGGGTGACACGGCACTTTTAGACGTTTTCTCAGCTGTTGCACTTGGGTCACTTTGGACTAAACTGTACCTGCAAATCAGAAAACACACAACTGCATTTTTGTATATTTTGATGATTGTCTAAAGCCTACAGGGCAACACACACATCCTTGCAGAGACACAATTCCGCATCTCCGACAATTAATTAAGCATGAACGGGTAAAACAACATTATTTGTAAAACATATAGCATGCCTGCGGAGATGCATGCTGATCTCAGCACCGCGGTCTTTTAGCCGAAACCAACAGATGGAGTTTTAAATATGTAAGGAGCCGCTGGAGACACCCCCCCACCCATCAATTATATATCGTCTTTGTTTTTGAGCAGCATTGCAGTTGCTGTTGTAAAATTGCATTAAGACACGAGAGCATTGTCACCACCCTGATTCTGATTCGTACGATTCACAGGAATGTGATTATTAGCTACATCAGCAACGATCACAGTTTGACATCTGTGCTGTGTGGTGTTTATACAGCTATATGAAACTTTGTAGTTGGGTGGTGTGAGTTCATTGACACACACTATAATTTAAAGTAATACCGGCTAGAGAACGTCGTGCCATCACGCTCTTTAGATCACACAAGCCACAACACCCAACGGCATGTTGACAGCCTGACACATGAGCAGCCTGGTACTTGTTACAGCTTCGACCCCAGCCTTAGTTTTCGGTCTGAGTTACGCACCTGTGAAGTTTCTTGACTCCATCTTTAATGCTTGTGATGCTTTTGCGGTGACAACATCTGGGCAAGGACACACAAACAGCTGGCAAAGTACTGCGGTAGTTCCTGTTCCAGTGGCACATATGCAACACACACATAAAGACAAGGTAAAAACAGTACAGTGGTACTGTTGTGTCTGCTAACAGATGAACACACCACACTGGAACCATTAACAAAGGTATAATTACCAACACAACTTGAGAAGGGCTGTCATCTATTTGGCTAGGAAAAGTGTAATGTATCCTCTTCACCAGGGGCATTGGGATATGAGCGTATGTATTCTCATGAGAATACATAATTAACATAGAGATGTGGGAATATGACAGATTTTGCTTTGCCAAAACATGAAATGGAAAAAGAAAATAAAATCCAACTTATATATCCTGAACTCTTTTCCTTCTTTTCTCCATCCATCCATCTATCCATCCATCTATCTTATGTTTTTATGAACCAGTTAGCATTTTGGGGGGCTCTGCTAGGAGAACCAGTCTGATCTTGAACTCTCTCGCGTTCAGTAACTGATGCATCAACATGCTCGGCATGTTGAGGGTGACTTTGGTCAAAGTAAGTGAAAGATAGTGGCTGTGGTTCAACGTCAGTGAAGTTGATGCGTCTTGAATTAATTAATTAATTTATTTATTTATTTTTTCAGTTTGCTTCACGTGTGGCGCTGCACACTGCTCTTCCTGACATGCACGGCTAAATTAGTGTGAATGTTTAAATTTGGGTGTAGAATCTGGCATCAAATGTTCAAAATATAGCCACAGAAAACAGAAACACACAAATATCTTTCCCCATCTTTCAGAATTTCTCAATTTTTCATGACTTACTCTGACATTTCTATTTTCCCCCTCCCTCCCTGCGCCTTGTTGTATTCCTCTTAATGAATGCTTATCAATGCATACTCATCGAACCGGAGCCCTGCAGTATATCACTAACACATACACCCTCTCTCTTTTCCGCACACGCGCGCGCACGAACAGATGCACGCAGCGAGTCAGTGAGGCATTGGAGGTCTATACTGGCTGTGGTCAAATGAGTCACCTGGGAATCAGACAACATCAATCCTGCTGTCAATACAGGACAGCTGAGCCATTCATCCTGCCCACCCGCAAGGGGAGTGTGTCAGTGTGCCTCTGTGCATGTGGCCCGTCTGTGTGTGTGTGTGTGTGTGTGTGTGTGTGTGTGTGTGTGTGTGTGTGTGAAGGAAAGAGTGCATTTGTTTGTTTATGGGTGTAGGCTTGTTGGTGAGGTGGAGAGAAAGTGGAATTCAATGTCTTTGCAATGAAGTTGACCCTTTCGTTGAGTGAGTTAGCGATGACCTGAAGTTCTTGGTTGGGATATTCCTCGTTCTGGTGACGAAGTGTCGGATTATTCAGCTTTTTATTCTTTTTTACTGTTTCTGATACATTTTATGCATCATTACACCTCTGATCCCCATGATTACAGTCTCTAATAGCATGAAGCCATATTCGTTTACCCACTGATGCAGTGACAGCGGAGGTCTACAGACGACATGGTAGCAGTATCTTTGCCAATAAGACGGTTTATCCGTTTGTCACTTGGTCTGCTTCAGGCTGTCTGACAATAAAAATGGAAGAGGTGCTCCTGTTCATACAAAGATTAGTGTGTGTGTGTGTGTGTGTGTGTGTGTGTGTGTTTGTGAGCGAGAGAGAGACCTTGACTTGAAACCTCTGAGGTACAGTGTATGTGGGCTGTGTGTGTGTGTCTGTGCGTTCTCTCACCACTCATCGCTGCCTAAAGGCATCACTAACCACAGGTTCTTCCATCGGAATACATAATCACCCTACTATTAACCTATTGCTGATTTCACACACACACGCACACACACAAAGGTTAGAGTAACAGATGATGCAGTTGCTTCATAGATCTTCATTTTTCTCATTCGGTCTCTCTGTCTCAGATGTGGGTGATGCCCCTGGTTGTGTTCATCTCTGACTTTTTTTCTTTCTGTCCCCAGACAAAGGCAGGTCATCCCGCGGGACACTCTCCCATCATCCACTCTGACTTGGCCTCTACCCTCTTTATCTCCATTCCATGCCTTCTCTTTCCCATGCCCCCCCCTCAAATCTTCCATCACTCTGCTCTTTGTGCCACGTGTGACTGATCTGCTCTGATGACATCTGCGCGCTGTGTGTTCCCGTGTGCGTTGTCGTCTTTTATGCCTGTACATGCTTGTTTTGGGGCGCAAGACCTGGACCAGAGAGTTAAATCCATGTTGCGTGCAATGAAATGCAACATGTTAACTTATCATTCATTCCCAGCTCGATTTGCAGGAATTTAGCCGGACTTTGGAAACCCCTTGACTCTAACTTTAGCGCATCCTGCAGGTTAGAATTTGTAGTTCTGAATGTCTCAACAGCTACTGCGCTGGATTGGTTGCCATGAATCAGCCATCATGAATCTTGACTCATTCAATGTTTCCAGCGCTATGGTTTCTGACACATTCTTGCATCCTTAGCTGTAAGTTTTAGCATGCTAACAAGCTAACCTAAGACGTTGAGCATTCTTAATATCATGCTTGTGTTGCATCAGCATGTTGTCACGTGAAGACATCGTATGCTGATGATAGCATTGAGCTCAAAAGCTGCTAGCATGGCAATAGACTCCTTTATTTACTTGATCATTACGGAAGTTTAATGTACAAATACTTATTGAAAGGAATGTAACTCGGTGGATTGACTCCAGCTCTATAATGTTTTTATTAGATTTTTACATCCAAAACATAAATCATGCTTATAAAGCCTGACACTTTGTTGTTTCATTAGGATCAATTATTATATAAACTGTTTCAAAATCAGCTGCACCTTATCTAAACATTCCAGTATAATGCTGCTTTAACAACAAAGCACAATAACAGATATGCATAATCTAAAAATATACTTTTTTTTGATGCTTCAGTACATTTTTTTCTGATTAAAGGTTATATTTCAGTGTATTACTTTAATTATTACAGTCTGATAATAGTACTTTTATGAAGTAAAAGCTCTGAATACTCCCTTCACCACTGCAAAAAGTTCAAATTTTGCGCAGTGGGATTGCAAGTTTAAATCACCTTACCTCGACCTTCTCTTCAAGACCTCTTACAGCAGAGTAACATCACGCTACGTCTGCCTTTACCCAATGAAGAAGAGTGCCATTATCTGAACTATGCCAATGCAATACATTTGAACAACCCCCCAATGCTGCCATTCTTATGGTGAACTGCATTTTCAAACAGTGCTGTATCATTGTGAGAAACACAGAAAAATGCAACATCTGCTAATTCCAAATATTGTAACGCAATCTCAGAAGTTGGTGACTTTAGGACACATTCATTTGCACTCGTCAGTTTGCAAAAATGACTTCACACCACTTCTTTACTAATGCCTTTTTATATTCTGTATCAGACTGAGTGCAACTGTTGTTTTCTCCTTCAGAGTGATGGATTAACTTTACTGGGTGAGTTTGGAACAGTCGTTTTAAAGCTTTTTAGAGCTGAATGGGAGTCAAGGAGCCTATAAGAGCTTTAGTGTTGCATTGCCACTCAAGAGACAAGAGAGCTCATTCAGAGTGTACATTAAATAGTTGGAAAACATGAAGATTTAAGTGAAATGTCACAAGCCAAAAGCGTTCCGAGCTGCTGCCTTAATCATTGTCTTTAATGCCACCGTGCCACTCTCCCCCCGTCCGCTGTGTATTCAGCTTGAGTAATGTGCTGCTCGACACAAGAATGGATGGCAAAAGAAGGCAATGTCAATAGCGGGTGCTAGCCGAGAAGTGGTTTTTCACTGCTAGCTGTCATAACAGAAGCGTCTGGTCATGTATCTCTCCGACTCCATGCAGTACATCACTCAAAGAACTGTAAACACACACACACTTGAGCACACACGCGCGCACACAAAGACACAGTCGGAGGCTCGGGACGCCACCGCAAATGCAAGTAAACACGCGCGGCATTCTTCAGTAAGTGGACGCGTTGTGTTCAGTAACGCTCATCACGTCGAAAAGTATGTGTTGCGGTGAATACCGAGCAGCCGGCCAGACGCGGGTGGGCTCTTAAGTTACCAGACGAAAACACAGGCTGAGGGAGACTCACAAAGGCCAACGAGGCAACAATTAGAGGGAAAAAAGAGAGGCAAACGGAGATGGACGGAAAAACAGAAGAAAAAAGAGGTGAGGCAGGTGGAAAGAAGGGATCACGGCAAGACCGTAGCAGATGGAAAAGACGAGGAGTGAGGTATACTTGTTCCAACAGTACTTGTTCCGACTGCATACGACACCTCGTCATCGCCACTTTAACTCTCTCCCCGCTGCCCTTTTTCCTCCCGCATCTCAGCAGGCCGGCCGCCACGCTCTCTGGTTGACTCCTGAAAAACATCCAAGCGCGGGATGTCGCGCGCACACAAGCAAACACACATTTTAAACGAGAAAAATAAAAACTAAAAAAATCTACAGCTGAATGGAGACATCTGTCTGTTGTCAGGCCCCCTCCCAGATGTTTTTTGCGAAAGACAGATGGATAAGCAAACCTGCCAGTATGCACGCTCCTTTGCATATTATATGAATGTCAGTCTAATTGTAACTTTGTGCACAAATGTGGATTTTGGATTCACAGCCGTTTGCTTTTGTTGATTTGTTTGTGTGCATTAATCTTTTTCCTTGGTTTAAGCGAGAAGATGGTTGTCATCTGCGGATGTGCACATCTGTTATTTATTTATTTATTTATTTATTTATTTATTTTTAACCAAGGGTGGGTGTGAATCCATCTCTGTGTGTACGCATGCGTTTTATTGGCGTAATAAAGTTTAGAGTTATATTGATTTGGACTAAGTCCTGACTCACAGCTATCAGCTTCATCTGCACGCCGACCCGTATCGACCGGATTAATTCCAATGGACAATAAAACTTAAACTGTTCCACTGATCACCACTCCAAGACTCTAAACTGATTGTTCGGCACTATTAGGATGGGGGAGGAGAGGGCGGATAGCAGGATGGTTGGGCAGAGAGGGAGGAGGGAGGGAGGGAGGGAAGAAGGTAATTGTGATCCAATCAAATTTACACAGAGAGGATCGAGAGGCAGGGAGGTAAAGGTTTGAGGACAGTTAGGAAAGGAAAGGCGGGAACAAAAGTGGGGAAAAAGGAAAACCGATGATAAAAGCTTATCTTTTTCAGAGTTTGAGCTAATTACGACGTGTGAACATACTGTACGTGAGTGTTGGTATGGGGAAAGGTGACGGAGGGAGGGTGATAAAGAAGCACATGAAAGTAAGGACGGAAGGGCACCGTGATAAAAAATGTAACAGCCTCCTCCAGCTGCTCAACAGTTTAAATCCAACGACTCCTGCAGAAACGGAGAAATGAATATTAAGTGGGAACTGAAGAAGATGCAGGTGGTGGAAAGAAGGGGAATTCCAATGGATGTGCTTGAATATTTAACAGGAGGCACGGGCGGAGGGAGGGAGGGGCATCGGGGGCGGTGAAAACGAGCGGCAATGAAACATTAAACATCCTCGCGCCGTCGGTCGAAGCTGTAAACTGGTCATTAATGGCAGGAAGGACGGAAAGTGGGTGAAAGGGGAGGAAGAATAGCAGCGAGAGAGGGAGACGGGCAAGGCTGAAATAAGTAAACGCTGATAAAAGTTTAAATGGACATATTCCTGTAGGAGGAAGCCGAGCAGCCGGGAGAGAAAGACAGATAGGAGCGTAAATGTGATAATTTCAGGACTAATTCTACAAAAATTATGCAGCCGCAATTTATTCAGTCCAATCTACGAAGACTGAACTGCTTAAATAACTCAATTTTTGAGCTCTTGATTTACACACTCAGACGGGGGAAGAGCAAACTCAGTTTAATGAACGTGATGATGGCGATTTCTCAGGGTCAATAGGACCAGTGTTCACCTGAACTCTTGGTGATGACAGTGTCTCTCCTGCTATTACCTGCCTGATGTGATCCGTCTGCGACCTGTAGTGCTCGTATCATTTTATCGGTTTATTGTTACTGGAAGAGCACCCCCGGGTTTCTCAGTGGTGATGAGCACTATGTCACTTTATGTGTAGCTGTCTGCTCTCATGACTTTGTGGCTCATTACATTACGCCTGCGAATCACCTTTTTTGGACACTTGGAGGTGGGCAGAACTTGATGTAAACGTAACACTGACATATTATTGTTTGACCTCTGCAAACTGTGGCCTGTGTGCACATCCATCAAACACTGCAGCATTATTATTTATTCTGAGCCGTGTTTCTGGCCACCTAGCAAATGGAAGTCCAATATTCACTCTCTTTTTGGCTCTGTTTTTGGTCTCCGCCAACTCCTGAGCTAAATACCTGGCCCTTTAGCTGCTAAATGCTGCACTGTGTCCACCAGTTTTCTGTGGATTGCAATGGTGGTCTGTGGTTTGGTGGTTTGCTCCATCACTTTGGACGAGATAATCTGAACTATTACTATTGATTTACAATCTACATTCATGACTGCTCTAAGATGGGTTCTGCTGACTTTAGTGATCATCTGACTTTTCCTTTACCCTTTATCACGTGAGCGTGACATTTGTCATCAGGTCAGCATCCTTTGGTTGTGACCAAATGCCTGCAAAACCAGTGTCATTCCCATCAGCCTCAGCTGCACACTGTCCCTTGTGCTAACTGGCAAATGTGAGCATGCTAACATACCGAATTGTGACTGTAAACATTATAGACCTGCTTTGCCTGTTAGCATACTGATGTTAGCATTTTCTCAACTTCCTGCTGATTATGGCCTACCAAAGCTGCTCCTAGTATACTCCTAGCGGAAAACACCTTTCTGTGTTCAGAGTTTTAAAAAAATCAACTAACTTCTAGAAAACCAAAACAAAGAGCTGAAAGACACTAGAAAATGCTATTTTACATGAATTTTCTGTTTTGTCACAGCAAGGGACCACTTTCACATTTTACATATTGTCGTTTAAATTGCCACGATTAAAATATATGCTTAAAGTGCATGCCGATGTCACTGCAACAGTATTCTGCTGTCTTATACTCTAATTTAGTGTTAAGTAGACCAGCGACTGCAAAGGCAGTAATCCCGTTCTCATGAGTGATCTGATTTTTAAAGAAAGTGGAAAAGATTGATGGCGACCAGCAAGGGAGGAGGAAGATTGAAGGTTATTTTATTTTTACATACACGTGATAAAAATGGAGGGAGAGGTAAACACAAACTGTGTGGAGGAGATAAAGAAAGCCAAAGGAGAACAGTCAACATGACAAACTGAGACACACCTGGGAGGGAACAGAGGGGCGAAAGGGATAAGGGTGAAATTTAAAAGGCTTCACTCATCTTCTCATGAGTTCGAACTGATTGTGGCTGGCAGAGAAAAGTTATTGGAGATGAGTAGCGGTGAAGGGAGTGGAGCCGAGGAATGAGAGGATAATGGAAAGACACAGACCAGAGGGTAAAATAAGGATGTTGCACAATAATAACCTTAAATAGCTTTGTGGAGATGGATGGAGGGGGAGTAACAGGGCTGGAGGTGAAGGGAGATGGAAGGAAGAGATTGACATAAACAAGAGAGGGTGGTAGCACAAGTGTAGGGTTAAAATAATGTGTTTGAAATGGTTTCACTTGCTGGGTCAGGAGGCTAAATGGCTCTCCTGCTCTGCTGCCCGGCAACAAGAGGAAGGAACGGAAAAGGGATATAAGTAACATGGTTGGATTACTGGTGGAAGCAAACAGCACACAGCTGTTCAAATGTAAAAATTGTGTTCTGCTCTCACTTTTGTCATCAGATATCTTTGGGTCGGGGACTTTTGTCCAGAGACACAAGCCATTTGAAAATGTTACTTTGGGCTCAGGGAAAACTGTGGCGGGTGTTTTTCTTCATTTCTACATTTTTGACTCAGCAATGGATCTGTTAGAGGAATAAAGGTAATCAAGACATTGATAAATATTGAAAATGGTCATTACTTGGGGAAGACATTTGTTGTCTTTTCAGAATTCCCTCCATGATGATGGTTTTTTTTCCTCCAGGCACCAGATGTAGACAAAGGAAAGACCAACAGTGTGCGAGGAGAATGGGATGGAAGCGAAGACACTATGAGGCGTAGAAGATGGTGGGGCTGGGATCTGGGAGGCCTGGAGCGTAAAAGGAAAAGTTTTACGGACTACCTTGCTGCCCTCTGTGGGATTTATGTGACCCTTCTCATGAATCATAGACTTTTATGGTGCTCAATCTTAAAACTTCTTCACACGGGGGAATTTATGAAGCGAGAAGATGGGAAAACTACTGTAGCCTGGTGTTTTCTATTTTAATGTGCACGTGTGTCCGGGAGCGCATATGTATGCACGTTTAGGTGTGCACATTTCTATTTGCATGTGTGCCTGTGCTTGTGTTTTATATGTGCATATGGGTGATGCTGTACTCTGAGATATTATGTTACAGCCATGCATGATGATTGAGTCCAGTCTTCAGAGCACTGTGTCCTTATCTATAGAGTACACAGATTCACTCACTTCAAGTCACTTTATATGGTGAGTTTCAGTACAAGACCTGCCTGATTCCTACACAGGAATACCTCTTACTTTCCCATTCTGATGCTCAACCACCTCTCAGCAGCTGGAGCAGTTATGATAAAAAAGCCTGCAGGCAGCACAGATAGTGTGAAAATAAAAGACGTAGCCCCGCGTCTCACCCGTTGGTTTGTAAGCTCCTACAAGCAGCATGTTTGGAGTTTCGGTTGTTGCCATTTTTTGGTGACCAGAAGTGACCATAACAGGACTTGCGGCTTGAGCTGTGGAGGAGCCATGAGTAAATCTGACTGTGCCAGCTAGTGATGATGATGGGCAAGTAGCTGGATTAGCAAATTGCATTCATAATTAATGGTAACTGTGTAGTAATTGGGATTGCAACTTTAGCTACGTTAAACAGCCAACTCCTCTGACCGAAAAACTGTAGCTGGGGTCGAAATGGTTTGAGTTTCGTGAACTGAAAACAGACTGTGAAAGAGTCTGAGTTAAACACAACATGATAGACAACGCCCAAAGACAAGATTAAGGTTATTCGAATGCACCCAGTGCCATGGATGTGTGTTGCGACACCTCTATCTTGAGCGACAGGTCACCTTGGTAGCAACTCGTCAATCACGTTAGCCATGACTTAAGGCGTACCCTGCTTCATCTTCTACCTGTCTCAGGATGGGACCATCATTTATAAAATGAACATGCTGCCGTGTTGAAGAAGGCTTGATACTTGTGATCAAGACGATAAACTCATTTATTACTGTGGCAGTAAATCAAGTGAGAAGCGGGGTCATTTTCTCAACGACAGGACCGCTGGAGTCTCCCCTTTCTGGCAGTTAGAGTAACTGCAGGTTCAAGGCACTGTACACGGTGTTTATGCTTTTCTTCTGCTTTTCTCCCTGTTTTTACTCTGCGACTATATGTTCCTGTCTGACTCCAGGTAGACAGACAGCAGTCACCCCGGGGACATGGTGTTTGCCAAAAGGTGAGTGGTATAATGGGACTAACTCTGACACTGAAACAACAGGAATGAAAGAGCGTCAGATCCTCTGCAGAGACTCTAAGAAGCTAATGAATCTCTGGGTAGACGCTGAACTAAGGCTGCGTTATAAACCATGATACTTTGAAAAGTCCCTGTTCATACGTCTGATTGGATTTGTGCCTGTGTGATATCCGCTGCGGTTATTTGCTGTATTTTTGGTAAATCCTGCCTGCAAGCCAAATCGCACTCATGTGACAATAAACCTTTGAATGCACCGGAGTAACTTTTTCTATTTCGCATCCGGCCTCAGTATTGATTTCCAGGCTTCACAGAAGTACTGAGTGTAATTCAAATGTTGGCTCCATGCAATTAGAAAACGGGTATTGTTGCATTCAGAACAAGCTGTATCGTTGAAATGATTTGAGTGGGGCTTGATTTTGACTAAGCAAAGCAGCTGGGCGTATGAAAATGACCCGTACTAATGAATTATTAAAGCGGTGTTTTGGAGGCGGTTAGATGCACTGCTGATTTAAAACGAGGCAAAGGTTTTCCACGTCTGATGTGGTCTCAAATTGTTTGCCCTCGCTCAGAGCAGTAATGCATATTAAGCCCTAAAGCATTTTGGTGACACCATAAACATCGCAGTTGGGAAATTCACAGCTATGAGTGGCTCCTCTCCTGCTGTTTACAGTGGAGCAGATGCCAGAGATCATTCTCAGTAGCTTTAGGCAGCAAAATGGGAGTTTAAACATAGACGGATTGATGCTATTAATGAAGCCGTGTGACATGAACTAATTACAGCGACGTATTACAATGTAAAATACCAAAGAATAGTTATGTCATGCAGTAAAATCCCCTTTTATTGTAAACTAAAGGCTGGTAAATGGATATGGAAATAACCTTATTTGGCAATATCCTGGTCCTTTTAAGCTGGAATTCACTTTAGCAATATGCCACCACACCATGCCAAAGTTGTCATCGTCAAGTCACAACAGTGAGTGAGTGTGAGCGTGTGTTTTTGTGCGCGTCACCGGTTCTAACTGGAGCAGATGTGATGAGCAAGTCGCATATGCCCTTTCGCCATCTCTGTGTGAATGAACTCTGAATTTGCGTGATGAAGCTAAAGGCCGACTGAGCGTGTGCGCGCAGGAGAACGGGCAACACTGGAGGCCGGTAATCACGAAGATTAACATCACATCAACTATGCAGTCATACGTGATGGCTGCTATGACTGATGTGTCCCAAGTAATGGCCGTCACCAACAATGGATGACAAATCAGCATCTCCAAGCAAGCAGCGAGACCCGTGGCAGTCAAAAGGTCAGGTGGTCATCTTTCCTATTGTGCAGCGTCTAGTTTTCCAGATATCAGTGGCTGATTAATATTATCTAATCACATCTAATTCGATTTCAAAATCGGCATTGGTTCCACTCAGGAGTAATTGCACACAGTTTGGCTGTGGGGGTGGGGCGCGAAGCTTATGTAACTCATGCCAGTCAGATCTAACCCTCATTGTTTGCAGGCACACAGCACGACCCTAATGAAAAGCTGCTGCGTCTCACATGGAACTAAGCTCACTGCTAATTCTGCAGCAAGTCCCGAAGACAATGTACTTTCCCTGAACAGTCCATCGAGACCCATTTGAAGTGATTCAACATGACAAGTGAGACAGAAGCCACTACATAATAATGCATCAGTCCCGAAGTTTGACAGTCTTTTCTGAGTTAAAAGATGTAACTCATCTATTGATGCAGGTTGTTTTGGTTTCGTTAATGTTCAGTGCTTGTGATGATGCATGAATCGTAGGAGCGTGAGGGCTGAACAGAATTTCTGAAAGTCTGAATAACTCGACTGCGTCCTTCCTTAGTTGCCTTAAAAGCACTTTCTTTTTCAGCCATTCTGAGAGGAAGTGAGGAACTGTTTTAAAGACGCTTTGCATATTTGTTGTTGTTCTGCTAATTTAAAGTAGGAAGGTGAGTGGAATTCCATTTCATCGCAGACTGAATCATTTCATTTCAATCTCAACCAGGGTGGTCCTTCAAGCTTCGAACAGAAGAATGCTGCAGCTTAAAGCTACATTTCTGAACAAGTTTAACCTTATTTTTAATAAATATAATAACAAAGTCATGTGACCAAAAACACAACTGACATGGACAAATCATATTTTATGCATTTTCTTCCAGAATATCCAATTTTGCAATGCAATACCTTTCAAATGCAGGAATAACATGATACAAACTCAGCAGTGTGGTGACATGTGAAACTCATTTATGCCTTTTAGTGAGCATAAGTTTGTCCTACTGAACAGAGCACATCACTGCTGGGCTACATAAAGTAACTTCAGGAGAGCTGAACTGATGTTAGGATCACACTTCTCATGTTTTTCTGTGAACCCTGTTTGAATCTCTCTTCCCACTCTGGCTGATTCTGTAATGACTGTTGGGACTGACGTTTGGCACACTTGCCTATTCTGCAGCGTGGGGTATATTGAGCGATCTCGGCTACCGATTGAGTTGAGGGTCACGCGCGTTTCATTGAAATTCACATCTCAGATCTGGATTTGTTTTGGTTTGTAGGAGGCATATACACAAACCGAGAACGGCAAGTGAACATTTTTCTTCGGAAATTCAAACACAAAGAAATAATGAGGGATGATGGCAGTGTGTGATTCACTCTGTCGGACAGGCAGGTTACCAAAACGTCCAAAGTCTAGCTAAATCTCATTTCAGGCATTCTTGTTGCAAATTGAAATGAAAATGTATGAACTCTTGCACCAAGGCTATAATACGTATATCATCATAACTAATCTTAAATATAAGAAAGACTTGAAGCATTTGACTAATATTTGTATATGACTGAAAATGTATATAAATGTATCAAATGTAGCCAAATGAGTCTGTCCCAGTGACGGGCCACAAGGCCCACCTACACTTTGGCTCTAATTCATCGCTGTATTTAGGCAATGTGTTAGTCAGTACACCGGCCACATACGAGCCATCACACAGCCGTATACCAGCCAACAGTGTGATCTGCATGATGCTGGGCCAGCGCTGTTTCCAGATGTCTGCCTCGACTAAACCATACAATGTGGAAACAGGCCAATGAAAGTTAATTGTATTTCATAATTCACATGTAACGGCTTTTATTTGCTGCAGCATTTACCAAACCGTCCACACATACGTGGGCCACAGTTCTAATTTGACATCCGGGCCAAATACTACACTCAACCAGTGGTATACATGTCATTTCTTGTTTGCCGCCTTAAAGAGGGCAATACCTCTTCAGCTCATTTCATATTCCTCATGCCGGTGCAGACTGAATGCCAGCTGTGCCCAGCGTCTCTGCTGTGTGGTGGCAGAGGCAGCATGGTGGTAGTCTCAGCTGTTTAGAAAACACTAGTGCTCAGCATGTAGTTGTGTAATGTGATTAAAAATGTCACTGTCAATCTGTGGGTTTGTTGTTTTCAAACACATGTACTCCGATTTTCTGACATTTTTGCTTCGCGTAGGCACTTTTCCCACAGCTTGACAGGAAAGTCCGCGCAGGCACAGTGTTTAATGTGAAGTGCTCTTTGTTTTTTACACTCTGCTGGATTTGTTAACTCTTGTAGCCTGCGACGGAGGATTAATGCCAGGCACACAGGCGACACTTGAATGGGCTGATGCAGAAGCGGAAACTGTTGTTTCCAGGATTTCCCTCATCAGTCTCTGATGCGGTGTCTGATTGTGGTTACATAAACAGGCTTGTACACAGAGCTACTGTGGAGGCACAGGCGCTGGAACTATCCGACTGGTTGGGTGTCACATCAGTGGGTGGAGTCCAGGCTAAACAGCTCAGTGAAAAAAGGCATTTTTCCCTTTTTCCTTTGATCATCTGAATAAAATCTGATGTCAGCAAGAACACCTCTGCTTTCAAATACCAAAAAGTCACAACCTGCTCTGTTTTTCCCCCTGCAGTCTAATCCTTTTGACTTTTAAACAAGTCTGCTGAGATTTAGTGACCCGGTAATACCCCTTTGCTGCATAAAAGGTCGCTGTTCTATGTGTTGCTACACAAATTCTGAGAAGAGGGCTCTATTGGAATTTCCCTGGAAATCAAACATAAAATGGGGAAATGAAATGTTTTTTGCCCCGACATCACAGGAAATGCGATGACTCATGCTCGCAAGCACAGGTTCCGGTGTAAATACCTGCGAGTAAGAACAGGCTGAATCAGTATTGTCAGCGGTCGGTGCGCTGTGTTGCATTCTAAAACCAAAGCAGACTGTGCGACGCTGAGGAACGTCACAAAACTGCTTCAGACTCACCTGCCTGCCTGTGGACTGACATCCACAGGCAGGCGGCGAGGCGGCAGAGTGGTGTGACACTGTCTGTCTGTCAGCGTTTGTGCCTCTGTGCGATTACGTAAGGAGGAGATTATATAAATCAGGAGATTCACATTAACACCTGACCTGTTGTCGCAGATCCTGCTGATGCTGCAGGTGAGAGAGGCAGAGAGACACAGGGAGAGTTTACAGGAAAGACTGATCACAGAAAAGAGAGGACAGCGACAGCTAAAAATAGAAAGGGAAAGAGGAAGTAAAGGTGGATGAATACGGAGGCGGTGGTCAAGACATTTTGGTTTGTTTGAGCTGGAGAGAATATCTGGATGTGGACTGTGTAAAACCACAGAAACAGCTTAAGAAGTTTGGGATTCATCCACCTGCAAATCCGGTCCGGCTGTGTCATCCCCGCTGACTCATCACCGGATGGTATAACACAGCCCTGTCGCACTGGCATGAAAACTAAGGTTAACATGAGTTTCCCTCGTTCACCTCCGCCCATTAGCTTCCCCCGTCCATGTGCTGATATGGTGCAGATTGTCTCCTAAAGCTAAAAGCATCATGCATACCATCGCTTCTTTTAGTCACTCAGTTTTGAACGGCTGTTTTCTTTTGCACTGTGCAGTTCTTACTATGCTGGCAGTGCCGAGCAGTCGGCAGCCAGGTGAGTGGCTAAACAGCCACGTCTCCTTTGATGCACGTGGAGTCACCAATCGCTTCTTTTAACCTGCCAGAGAAGCTGAGAGGGTGAAAGTCACACAGGGATTCAAACGTTCCTTCCCACATTCCACATCTTCGCGCCAGTGTGCCTGGAACAATGACTAAGTCTCCAGCGCAGAGATTTAAAGTTGATCCATCACCAGCTTCCAACTTAGACCTCCAGTAGCGTTCCTAAGCTGGAAGCACTGCAGCTGTAGTGGTTTAATCACTTCCTGGTTTTAACGTTTGCGCTAATGTTAGTCAAAGCTCGGAGATGTTATCCCCAAATGCTCACTGAACACTTCTGCGTGTCGTCCATTCCTGCTCCCTAAATGCTGCTGCAGATGCTGCAGCCAGCGTGGACACTGCAATCAGATATGGAACTAGAGCGTCTCACTGGAAGGCTCCTTTATCAACATCAAGATATGCATGCTGCATACAGTGATTAAAGAGAGTATCTGTTAGAAGAGAGTATCTTAAATGTGCATTTAATATGACTGTAAAGCAGATCAGTGCAGATCAGACTGATTTAGATGCTCTAAAATGCTCAAAGCTGATAATGAAACTGTGAGCAAATGTGGGCATTTGGGTTAAAGCTCCACAGCAGACATCATCTTCAGGTAACAGAGTATTGGTATGTGGTTATTCGTACTTTTCAAAATACCAGCATGGCTGTAAATACAAATGTGAAATACCATGTTAAATAGGACGTGGGTGAGTTAACTGCATTTCATGGACAGGGGACAGCGAGAGATCATTCCACGGACAAACCAGTGACAGCAGGCAGGCGGACGTGCATGCTGAGTGGGTCATAATCATATGAACGTACCGCCTTTCTTCCGAGTTTTGGCGCAAGCAGTGTGAGATAAGTCCCTCACACCAATTTACAGACTGTCCTCATGGGTCGTCATCATGGCCTGGAGTGTGTGTGTGTGTGTGTGTGTGTGTGCACGTGCGCTCTCGTGTTGAGCCTGAGGGGCGGCAGACAGAATGACAGAAAAGCAGATAAGCTGCAGTGACCTCCCTCCTCTCCTCTTCCTCTCTGCCTGTTTAACCTTGCTGTCTGACCCACGGGGGGCACGCGCTTGCTATGCTGCGCACTCCGCAGAGAGAGCGTGCTCTTGAATCTAAGCCGTGCATGCTGCAGATGGAGCGCAGACTTAGCAGACGTGTGGGTCCGTGTGTGTGTTGTGTGGTGACAGATGTGGTGCTCACTGAGTGCACTGAAACAAAAAAAGTATTTTCAAATAGTTTTTTTTTGCGCGTGTGTGTGTGTGTGTGTGTGTGTGTGTTTGCTACTTGACTGTTTACAAAAAGAGGCAATGACCTGCATGTGAAATATCAAAATCTGTCCACGAGTACCAACATCAATCTACTCTGACATGCAAAACTCAGGTTACTGCTGGTCATTGTGAGATTTGTTGATCAGGTAAAGCCGTTTTAACTTGTTATTAAAATTAAATTCAAAGCTGATTTTGATGCAGAGTCACAAATACTTTCTCTGTGACGACTCGCTGATGCGCAGTGTGTTGTTTTTCAAATAGATATGATGTACCAAACAGGACCCTGAGGCGAGCCACCTCAGCCACTGAGACTTGCTATTTATCTGACACATTTGTCACAATCTTGGCATTGCATCACGTTGGCTAAACCAGTATTTGCACTAAGGTCAACAAGGCAAGACAACGATATGTCAGGGACGTATTTCAGTTTTAGTAAAATGATTAGAGATCAGTGATTCCATATTGTTCTTCTGCACATGCAGCATGCACTTGTCAGTTCGTACTGCCACTGCTTATATAACATGAGTTTAAAGTCAAAATCAGTCAAACAGAGCTGGAATTCACAGTTTACCCTTACACTTTGTGGTGCAAACACTCTGCTGCAGTTATTATGTTTGATATGTGGGTCTGGAGACGGTGCAGCTGCATGGCACTGTTTGTCCTACAATTGCAGTATCAGGTGGGATGCATCGGATCACTTGTGCCAACAATCCGAGCCAATCTTTCCCCTCTCCCACTCTGCAAAATCCTGTCGTCATCGCCGTGAGGAGGAAGCAGGGAGAGAGTTTCGTGAGTCGCCTGGAGGAAAATCTTTTGAATTCTGCGAGAGTTTCTTTCCACCTAAACGTTACACCTGCAGGATCCGGACTACAGTCCATCTCACTCTCTCCTTTCTGTCCACCTCTCACTCTCCATTCAGTTTTCTAGTATGGTTTTCATGTTTTGAATGTGGAGTTCTGGAATTTCTGGGCAGTATTGCATTTAGTTCCTATCAGAGACACGGCGCCTGATTACACATCCCCACGCAGGAGCACATATGAGGATACCCGCTGTTTTTCATAGGAGATGGTGGTTAACGGTGCAGCAGCTCTGTTGCTCTGCATGTGTGTGTGTGTGTGTGTGTGTGTGTGTGTGTGTTTGCGCCCACTGGACTGCTGGCTGTCTTGTTAGAAGAAAGAACTGAAAGTTTATCTTCCGTCCCCCACTGAGTTTCTGTCTACCTGTTTTTCTTAACTGCATCCCATGCTGGGCACCACTTTGTGATATCCCTCTGAATTTGTGTGTTAGGGTGTGTGTGTGTGTGTGTGTGTGTGTGTGTGTGTGTTCAAACAGCTTTGTACGGTTTATTTTTCAACTGGAGCCTCAATTTCCTTGTCAGATTTTTTTTTTATTTTTCATATTTGTTGGGATATGTCTTTGTTTGGTCCATGTATTTTTTTCCACGTTTGAGTGTGTGTGTGTGTGTGTGTGTGTGTGTGCGTGCGTGTGTGTTTGTGTGTGTGCGAGTTGTCAAACTGACCATCTACCACCATGTGGTGGAGAGAGGCGGCATGTTCATCAGGCAAAGGCAAGGCGCGACACATTAGACACATGGGGTTCACAGCAGGGGAAAAGTAATGGAATGCAGTGCCCAACACACACACACACACACACACACACACACACACACACACACCCTGAGGAGGAGAAATGACAGAACAAGAAGGTGTGCTGAGTGAAGCAGCTGATTATGCAATAAATACTGATATTATTAATCACCTGAGGAAATTCGGATATTTGATTGATTAGCTGATCTAATTGATGCTTCACTGGTTTTGGTTCATGAGTCTCGCTGTGTGTGACTGCGTGTGACTGCGTGTCCTCTACTGTTCTGTCAGTCTGTGCTGCGCTGATCATGCAGCGAGCTAGTCCATTTCATTTTATATACAATGTTTTTGGAAACGAGTTTATTTGCTTTCCTTCACAGGATTAGGAACAGAGCCGGAGTCAGGATGTGTTTATCTTTCTCTGCGTGGATCTGTCCAATGAGGAATCGGAAAGTTGACTAATTAACTGTATCTCATCAGTTTAATCGCAACCAAACGGAAAAGAAAAGTAAAAAAGACAGTCTGTGGGTATAGGGGATGTTATATGTTGGAACGGTTAGTGACTGAATGTGTGTTGTTTTGGACGTTTCCCAGAATGATGCCACGGTACTCGAGGAAAGCATAACTCCTGTAAACGGAGCAC
This sequence comes from Datnioides undecimradiatus, assembly GCA_008933995.1. Classification (NCBI taxonomy): domain Eukaryota; kingdom Metazoa; phylum Chordata; class Actinopteri; order Lobotiformes; family Datnioididae; genus Datnioides; species Datnioides undecimradiatus. The sequence goes on along the minus strand of WARS01000007.1, from coordinate 478,862 downwards.
ATCCTTGAGTGAAGCGTGAAGATATTTCAGTTGCAGCAACACCGTCTCCTCACAGACAACTGAAGTACAGCCTCAACGCATTTTTTTAGGGAAGCGCTGCCCAGATTTTCACTCAGCACAGGGAGAAAACACTATTTATTAACATATTTGCCAAGTTGCAAAATGTTGATTGTGAGTGTAAAATAATTTGCTGGTTTTCCTACAATATCCGCTTTTGCAATATCAATTTGTAGCTGTGCTATTTGGAGCTCTGTATGCAAACGTTCAGACACTGAGAGCACCTTGCTCAGCTGAAGTAAAAATCAATTCACAGTGAGTTTAACAGTTTAGCGGGATTGTGCCGTTTATTGTTCCCTAATTGTGACTAAAGTGCTTTTATCTTTAGCTTGATACACCCTGTTTGGAGCTGACCTCAGTGCAGCACATAAAGGCAGCGTTTCCTTCACTCCAGAAAAACACTGCCTGTGAACATAAATTAGCCAGTGGCCGTGTTACCTCACCACTACAACCGTGTGAGCACGATTTCAATGTAACTTTCCAATTCAGACATGAATCAAAACAAATCAGAAGCGATGTGAAGGATATGAAGCATGGACACTTTGCGTTAAGCCACTCAGAATGTTAACAAATGAGGAACGCATGAGGGACGAACTGCTCGTTACAACACTAATCTATGAGTACTCCCTTATCAAACTTCAAAGAGTAGCTAGTAAGTAGTTAATTAGTTGAACTGGTTAACAATCAGTGGAGAACGAATCATGACCACCTTCATAATTGACGAGTCATTAGTTATTTACTAAAGAACAGATACAGATAACTAACAGACGTCAAATATTACTCAGCAGCGACTGATTATTATGCATCACTGCTTCATTTATATTTATTTATGAACTAATCATAATAACCTGATTCATTATTACAGGATCCTCCAGTCTGTTCTCTATGAACTCATTGTCTACTGTGTAGTACTCCTACTACTATTATTCTGAAGCCACTTATTAACAAGTCATGTGTTATCAAGTTATTCTTCATTAGCTGCTGTATTAAATTTGATTATGAGCTGCCTGTTAACTAATGGTTAACCAGCAGTTGCTTCCTTATTAGTTCCCTATTGTAAAGTGTTACTGTATATGAAATTAAAGATATAAATCAATGCTCTTACATTAATATAAACCACAAAACTTTGACAATAGCAGTTTGGATGTCCGCTGTCTGTATTTAGCAGTGGGCATTATCAAATAAACCAGCAGCCAACCAGCAAACCTTTCCCTTAAAGAGCCGGCTGTATGCTCTTACCTTAAGCACTTCATCCATTGGGAACCAATTCACTTTTAATCTTTTTATTCCATCTCACGAGCCTTAAATATGATAAACGACTCGGGCAAATTAGCATTTTTGACATATATGGCCACGTTTTAAAGAGCTAACCTAATTAAAACTACACAATGGCAATTTTCTTTATTTACATAATCCTCGTTAGGAGTCCAGTGTATGCATGAGTCATCAGTCTCAATATAAATAATCAACGTCTCACCCACATCCCCATGCGGCATGACACTGTTGGCGGTGAATCATGAATCAAAGAGAAAAATTCTCTTTGTATGTCCTCTTATTTATATCACTTACCCCAAGCGTTGAGGAGTTATCAAGCCCAGAATTCAAAGTCGCCTGTATTTATACCGCAAGTTGGCTTGTCAGAGGGGGCTTTGCAAAAATGAAGGGACACCAAAAGTGTGTACGCGAGAAAAACACTGCCAGGGCTCGTGTGCGCATGTGACCGTGCATGTATTAAACTTCTCGACACTTAATCTCCTCTCTGCCACTTCAGCAGGCACTATCAGTTGCACGCTTGGCTTCGATTTAATCATGCATTACATTAAAGGACTCGATGTTAAAACCCTGAATTTGGTCTTTTTTTAGGTACATTTGATCACTGTTACATACTGTTTTACAAGAGCTTGCTCAGCTGAGCAGGCAGGGTTTTTTTATTAACGCTGCATCTGCCGTGACTGCTAATATATTTTTTTTTATTGTGTGATCGTGTTAATTTGCATGCAGCCGCTGGGAAATAACAATGAGAATAATGAGGCAAACTCATAAAAAAAAGGTGCACCTCCGGGGCTAATGCAGCAATTTTAAAGTCTTAATTGTAAATTTGGGTACTTAAAATATAATTGCATACAAATGCCTCACAGCTGCATGGTAGTAACACTGAAAACCCCACAGAAGAACACCCTTTGGGGCATTAGTCAGAGCTGACATATACTCGAAAATGTATTTTTCCAGTGTTTCCAGTGTGTGTGTGTGTGTGTCAAACTTGTCAGTTTTGTTTTGTTTTTCCACTGTACAAATACACGTGTGGCTTTTATGGCTGCCTGACAGCTATACACACACCTGCGCGCGCACGGTCGTATAGCTGTCACTCTGTCTCCACCCGCATCTGCCGTCAAATCAAAAACTACAGTCGTAACAGCAGACATATACGGGTTGATTTAGTGCCCCAGGGTAAATAAAGGACACACACACACATGTACACGCATCATGCACACGTACACGATGGATATTGACTCAATATGCAGAACAAAAAAATACAGTGTTACCTTGGGGATTTCATGGATTCTTTGTTACAAGTGGAAAAAAAAAAACAGACTTTGCATTAAAAGGTTTGCTTATATTTTCCTTTCGATGGGAGAGAAGTAAACCCAGCATGCATAATACTGACAACATTGTACAGACACACAATGTCTGCTTGCGTGTGTCTGTTTCATTGCCCCCAGATGATGAATCCCAGTGACTTTGTTGATCCCCTGAATTTCCCAGCAGCGCCACCATGAGGCTGACGTTTGATATTTGTGTTGTGTAACTTGTCTTGTGGCATTTGCCTCATACTTTGATTCACAAACAATTACCTGCAAGACTTTTGACACAAGTCCCACCAGCACATTGCGTCTATTGCTAATTAGCAATGGTTAGCATGCCGACATAATTTACTAAGATGACAGCGGCGTGTTAGCATTGTCATTGTGAGTATGTTAGCGCGTGCTGTGCTCACATACAGCCTTACAGGGGAACTAGCATGCATGGACCTTCAGTCTCGTCGGTGCTTGATGAGTAGCCACAGTTCTGTCGTCACACATTTTGTGATCTTACCAGCAAAGAACAAAAAGGAAAGCATGGGAGGATATCAGCCTTACCTGGTGCTTCCAAAACTAACTTTCAGTTCAGTTCAGTTTGATCATCATCTCAGTAATGCAGCAGAGGGATTATGATGATGCAGTTTACTGCAGGTGAGTCATGTACATTTTATAATGCACAAAAGCCTCTACGTCTGCAAAACAAAATTTGCTAAACTGCAACTTTCTAGTTAAAACTGCTTACTGCAAATTGAAGTGCAGTGGCGGCTTAAATGCCATTTGCATGTCGAGCCATATAGGGGCACATAGAACATCTAAATTTAATCTTAATGCATAGTGGTCCAAAGGAAAATAAGAGAGGACAGGGAACAATTTACCGTGACGTTGGAATTGCTGAGAGGATTTGCTACCGAGCAGCAAATTAGTAACACATCACTCTGACATAATATAAAAAGAAACACAAATTGTTAGGGTTTGTGGATACAGGAGCTGGTAGGTGGAGCTGGAATAGTCATTAGCTGCATTTGGATCCAACAGAGCCTGGCAGGGTGATCTTTGGTATTTTAAAACAGAGGCTGGGTGTCTCGGGCAAATGCACAGGTTGTTTTGTGTCACTTTGATTAGAGTTGTTTCTATTTTTGCTCAACACCCTAGAGCACACCTCTTAGCCAAGCACTTACACTACAGAGAACACTAACCCACTGTGCCTACAGTCCAGGATGCAGTTGAAATACAGAAGTTTCTATTATTATTATTCAGATGTTTGTTCCAATGTGCCAAATTTGACCAACTTGACCATTTGAACACAGATATAGAACCATCAATCTGCAGCATGGACAAACAACGGCGATTCAGGCACATGTGAGTAATGTGTTATCATCCATCTTCTCCTCATCTACCCTGAATCAGCCTGATTTACCCTCCTCTCAGCCCTCTAATGTCCCAGTTTACATCCCTCCGCCTGTGCCGCTCTTACGTCAACATCTTATGTATTCTTTTTCTCCTCCTCCTCATCCATCCCCATCTCCCATCCTTAATTTGCTTTTGTTTGCCCTCCCGATCATCCCGCCCGCCCTCCTCCGCTCTCTCTTAGTTAATCATTTTGATTGGATCGATCGATAGCAGGAAGTGGGGCTGCACAACTAAGCAGTGGGTTGCATTCCTGAAGCTCACTGCCTCAGCACAAAATGCAACAAACTCTAAATGAACAAAAATAAATGGGCGGTGTGATGTGGAAACGGTCTGTCACAGCGCACAGGCAGAAAATGAAAGAACGCATGCAAGTAAGTGATTGGATGAACAAATCAATTGAAATACAACCCCTATGCAGAACTGCTGATGGCTTTACAGAAAGATTACAGGTGAGAAACCAACCTTTGTTTTCTGAACTCATTCAGGGGCTCAGTCCTAGCTGGTTTATATAAATGTAAAGAACACATATCAGTGTGTTTCTATGGGGCAGATCATCTAAATATCTTATTTAGTGATTATTACCCTTCGTTTAAATATAAACTGCATGTCCGTTCACATTCAGACACTGTTTTAGATGCATCTTCAACCAATTTCCCACTAGCCTGAACATGTGTTAATCTGATGGACGTGAACCCATTTAAAGTGACGCGCAGTCCTTCCTGTAGACATGTATTAAAAGAATCCATTCGCAAAGCGGGACCCTGCAAACTCATCCAACGTGCTGCTCCAGGAATATGTTCTACGAATGCCATTGGCTGTTGGAATTTGTGTGTAATAGCCTGCTCATAATTAGCAAACCCTCTGGTGGCGTGAGTCACATGATTATCCCATGAAGTCTCGTGGGAATGTGACGTCTATTACCGGCCCCGTCCTGTTATTTAGGGATGGCTTAAGTACCCTCGAGAAGTATGAGTCTAGTTAGAGAAACATGGCCTACATTTCATCACCCACATCCCCTGGGAATATTTATCCAACAGAATGACCTAACCAGCCGCGGAGGAGCAAATGTCCAATTTTAGAACGGCGATCAACAACTTGGCGATTGATATGTGTTGGGGTAAATTTCAATCACAAGGCATTTCGGTCAAAATTCGATCAGTTTCAACGATTAAAATATCTCCTAGACTTGTGTCGAGACTGTTAAGTTACTGATAATTTCAAGCAATCGCTTCCTGCACGAGGACCACGAAACCACCCCAGCACACAATGAAGGTAGACACCTTTTACAGTGTGATCTTGTTGGATAGAGGCGCACCACAAATCTAATGTTAGTTTCTCATAGGTCCATGGCATGAGACTTCCACACCTATTGTTAATCTGTCTCCTTAGATCGTGAGAGCTTCCGCTGCTTTCATATGTCACTGATCAGGGCCACCTGGGTGAACATTATCGTTTCCCTTGTTTTTTCTACAATGTGCTCCAATAAATGCATCTAAGCCTGTTTAACCTGTCTTAATTCAATTAAAGAGCCAAATCCCAATAGTTGCTCAGCATTGAGAGTTTCGCAGCTCCAGCCATCTGTTCTTTTTGTTATGTTGACATTGTTCACCAAAGTAGGTGTTGAGATCTCAGAACGCCATTAAGCACGAGATGATACAGGTCCATAACAAACCCGCTAAAATGGTCAAATTTATTCCAAAGTGAAAATTGAGACACACAGTAAAATCCCAGTTTGCAGTTTGGCTTCTGGGTTCAACTTTGAGTCATAGTTGCCGCAGTATTTGGTCTTCTCTCGTCATAAGGGATTATTACAGTTTTGCTCACTTGAGGTTTTATTTCCAGATAAATTAGTAGCTAATTATTTGTTTACCGACACTATGATTGTCTTCCTGTTTGTATATTTTGCTTTGCTGGCCTATTCATTTTGACATTTAATGATGTCGCTGTATTCCCAAATCTCACTCTGGTAAATGTGGTGACTCCAATTTTACATTGTTTACGGGGAACTCAGTGAACCTTTCCTATGTTGTGGCTTGCAATAACTATATTGGGCAAGATGCATTGAAATGCCGCCCACGCGCCCTGGATTGCGACTTGAGCCACAAATTTCTTCTGAACTGGACCCGAGCCAGAACTTTCTGTGGCTCAGCACACCATGCTTGCAAACATGAGGAAAGTGTACTAGCATGATTTAATTGAAATTAAATAAGATTTTGAACACGAGGAGTGAAAGTTTTCCTGCTGTTGACAATGGAAACTGTCAACTCTTCACAGAAAACTTGTGACATAAGAAGCCCAAAGATCACTTCTTCATTGGTTCCTGCCCACTTGCCAGGAAAATGGGAGAGCAACCCGTCAGCTGAGTCCCTCCTTTTGATTCTGTATAACCTAGTGGACCAAGTGAGGCCTGTTATCATCACGTATTGTAAGCTTTATTGCATTCTTACAATATTATTTTCATTCCCTGTGTGATGTATTGATGATTTTTGTATGTTTTCCACTCATTTGAGGTATCCTTGCTTGTTAGCAATCATCATTACATTGTAAATGCAATGGATAGGGACGGCCTCAGTTGTGAAAATAAACAAGTTGTACTAACTAAATATTATCTGTTGTAGGAAGCAAAATAAAAATACTATTTTAAATTATTACAGTGATACTAGCATTTACTGTAAAACCTAATAATGCCGTTTCACTCGCTGTAGCTGTACTGTAAATTGTGTTGTTCTGTGAGCAAAGAAAACTGAATTCATTAGTTCATTCGTTCCATTCAAATCCGTTTTTGTCACTTAGCACCTTTTTGTCTGTCATATTATCTGATTTAATCCAATTCTTGTTAACCGCCTGAACCATCCACCTCATGTTTGCATGTGCAGCATGACAGGTTTGATCTCTCTAATTCATATGTCATTTGGGCTGTGCTGTGTTTTCATAGCCCTGTCCCTGGGGGGATGTTCCAGTGCTTAGTCACTCTCAAGAATCAGGTGCTTTTGATGGAACTGTGCCTTTAGATGTATCGACATTGTGCGACAGAGGTAAGCGAAGAAAACGAGGCACTTCTCTTCCTCCTGTGTTTACACTCTCATTATACCCGAGTAGAATACCTTTCAAAAGGTAAAAGGGGAGAGAGAGAGAGAGGGAAGAAAGAGAATATAAATGAGAGGAGATTGAGCCATGAGAGAGAGAGAAAGAGAGAGAGGGTGAAAGAGAGAGAGAAGGGTGAGAAAAGAGGAAGAGGCACTACCTGAGGGAGAGAGCAGGTTGTTGGCTGAGCTCCAATGAGCTCATTGAAGAAGACCCTGCTGTCAACTTGTATCACTGTGACAGACAGCGGACCTGCCACTTGGGGGCCTGCTAAGAAACACACACACACAGGCGTGCCCACACTCAAACACCTACAAATAAAAACAGACATGCAGACATACACTCTCACAAAGTCACATGCACTGTACACTTGAGAGCATGAGTAGGCACCCTCTAATGTTGAGTCAGGCGCAGACGTATAGGAAAACAAACAAAAAACACGAATTATTATTATGCATATAGGCAGACACACATGCATAAGCATACGTGCATGGTATGGAATGTCAAAGCTGTCCAAAGTATGCTTAGACACCGCAAATCCTGCATACATACAACATGTCCATATTCAATATGCACGTACTGTTTGTAGATACAGGCAGGAAGCTGCACTTATAAAAGCACAGAGACGTACCTACACACATGCATACAGTGTTTACAACCATGCACATCATGTGTGTTGACATGAACTCTGCATACGCTCATTTTAGGCTTATACTTGTGAGGAGCTTGGAGGGCCTAATGCAATAATGCAATTAGCACCTTAACCTAACCTTCAACTTCACATTTAAATGTATAAGCATATTCTCAACTCTTAACCTAAATGGAATGCTAACCTTAACCCCTAATGTAAGGCGTTAGCCCACAGACAACCCATTAAAAAGGTGAAGACCAGCCAAAAGGCCGCCATTATCCCAAATCTCCAAACGGTCCTCACAAGGCAATGACAAAAAAATGAATCAATACATGCATAAGTACACAGAAACACACACTTTAGCAGGCACCATTTGTCTGATCTTTCATGGATGTGTGTCCTGCAGCTACAGAACGCACAGCGCTCCCTCTCAGCCCTCTGTGTAATATGATCCCATGGGGCCCATCTGTCTCCAGTCTCTGTTGCTGTGTGCGAGTGGACGCTCATCTCCTGCTCTCTCCCTTCCCCTTGTTGTGTCTAATAACGATGACACCTCTGACCTCCCACGTTCCGCTGTGCCCTCCAGGACCCTCTAACCAATCAGAGTCGGAGCTGCTCCATGAGGGAAATCCTGTTAGAACCCTTATCAGGCAATTAGAAAGCCCGTCGGGAACCCCAGTGGAGTGAGATGGGATCCTGATCACTTCCTTAGAACATCTGAGACAGAAAGGCCGTGTGTGTGTGTGTGTGTGTGTGTGTGAGGGGCAGGAGGTCCCTGTGCACGCTTTTGTTTGTATGTGTGTGCGCCTGTCACGAGACAGGCAGGTTAAATAGAGACAGCAAAGCCATTACTGTACAGCATCGCGGATCGATAACCAAACTCTTTTCCAGACATCAGCCTTGGCCGACTCCATATGTCATCCACTCAGAGTCTTAAACACACACAAATCCTAGATTTCCTGTCTTTTCTGGATGTTCACCTCAGGCCATGTCATACACTCCCTGGTGTTATCGTGCCTCTTTCTTTTGGACAGTGAAAATAAACATTGAAAACATCAGTTGTGGATGTGACTACTTTCAGGCCGGCTGTTAGCATCATTTCGGGTTTTACCAGGAAGCCAACCTGGTTTAAAATCTCTGAAATGATTCCAGCAATTTTGGGATTTTTCAGAAATCCAGAGACGCGAGATCAACCGAACCCCTTAGAACGGAGACGTTGTCATCCTGTGCCAGAACCAAAAAAAGAAGAAGGATAAAAGCATCAAAATGATACTGTTGCAGCAGTACAGGAGGCGCTTGTTACGCTGAAAGTGACTCATTTCTGTTGATGGAAGTTAAACAAACGTCAGACAATCACGTCCACAGCTTCCGAGACAACTGTCAGTGATGTTGGCGGGATGGAAATATGTCACTACTGAAAACACAGTAACTCTGCCCTGATCAGCAAGCTGCAAAAACCCATTGGCCGTTACTGGTAAACTGAGCAGTAAGTATGAAGGAGCTGGGTTGGATGTTTCCTGAAATATATAAAAGAAACGCAGTCTCTGGATTTCTAATTGAAAAATGGCACTATATAATTATTAAGTAATGCTCAAGTGATTTGAGAGTTACTTCAAATATTTCAAATATGTTCCCACCTACCTAACGTGTTACTGAAGGCACTTTGCTCTGTGGCTTATTGAGTTGTAAAGTAAAGAGACTTTGTTTGTTTTGTGCAGCTACACATGATTCTGAACACTGTCACATCCAAGAAGATCATAACATTCACTGAGTAAATGGATGTCAGACAGAGAGAGAGTGATTGAACTCCCGCTTATGAAATTCATGAATGTATCATTATATAGGGCTGCAGAGGTGGACACCTTGCATGACTCATATTTTTGCATCCTACATGTATAGGCAGTAAATAAATAAAATAAAATGGAGAAATAAATAAATAAATAGTGGAAATAGTGAGACACAGAGACAGGCAGCTGGAAATGGGAAATGTAGACCGGGGGTGTGCAGGGATTTAGAGACATTCGCTTTAACTATATATTGTTGTTGCTCCAGAGGCCACATCGCTAATGACTAAACAGTCTCTGGCTGCGTATTGTTTTCTAGAAAGAACATCTGCTCCAGACAATAATTGGATTGTTTTACCAATAGTTGCATTCCCCCGTGTGCTAATTGGAATTCCAGCCTGTCAGAAAAATCAACTTTGGTAGACTGAACATAAACAGGTGTCTGTGTCCTCTGATAAATCTCTCTCTCCTTATCTCGTTCTCTTTCTATCACTTTTCCTTGTTGTTGTTGTTTGTGTCTCTTTCTTACTTATCCAAGCATGCACACGCACACGCACGCACACAAACAAACACGCTCAGAACATCTTCATCTGCTGGACTCGGCCGGGCTGTGATTACCACAACAGTAGCTTTTCCTTAACACGGTTGTAATAATAGCTGTCAGGCGAGGAGGAGATGCCATCTTATCTTGTCTGTTACCGTGGTGATTAGCAGCACTAAGCTCCACTGAGCTGTTCAGCGACCCCTCTGGAAAACCCAACTTGTTGTAAGCGATGCATTGCTTTTTTTGTGGGTTTTTATTTCTTTAGCTGATTAGGGAACGTGGACAGTGACTCGTGCAAAACACGAAGTCGTGCATAGAGCGTAATTACGAAAGTGTGCAACTTTTGTATTTCTGAATAAAACAGGATCAGAGGGTGGAGCATAATTTTTGGAGAATTGATTTGATCATTAAAAAGTGGGTGAGTCATAACAAATATGGACAGTTAGATGTAGACACACGTAGCCTACTGGCCTCCTTCATCAACCCCCATACCGGAGCAGGCAAATGCATCTCCTCTCAAACCTCAGGAGTGAGAGGAAGACGAGGGAGAGGGTGTTAGGTGGCTAATTAACGAACCCTGGCTCTGTGCTGCTAAAAGTTGAATATTGATTAACGGGTGGATGTCATGATGTCATTGGTTGGTCCAAGCTCACTTAGACACAGGTCATATTTGCAGTATGAGGAAAACGTGATCTGATTTTGACCTGAGAATGCAAAGAAGTTGAATTTTTGTCTTTCTTGTGGCATATAGTGTGAGCTAGTTGCACAATATGATTGGATATGTGATCTACCAGGGGTTATTCTCGAACTCTGTGAACAAGCAAAAGGAATCAAGGAAGGGACATGGAAGCTAACATGGCAAGAACATGGACTCTAATCTAGCAATGCACCGACAGAGAACACAGCCAATGGCATAACTTAAATAGACAGGTGAGGGCAGGAAAACGAGACACAGGTGAGACCAATCAACTAATCAAGAAACAGGAAACAAGCAGACAGAAACATGCAAGGGAAACACTTTTCAAAATAAAACAGGAAATAACAAAAGAAGAAGAACTCAACGTCAAAACCCTGACACTTCTTTCATTCAGTCTTTGTTTTTTGCTTTTCATTTGTCAGCGTCACGAAGATAAAAATGTAGCATGATGCAGTATAAAGAGAGAGAAAGTGCACGCATTGAGGAAGCTTGGATGGATTGAAAATAAACAGGACTTCCAGGAGACTGATGTTTGTATACCATGTGTGACACCTGCCTCTGATGACAAACGGACATGGTCAGCTGACTTTGTCCTTTTTTGCATGTCTGAAACACATAAAATGCAAACGTGACCAAGTGTATATGTTGACAGGACACCCAAATGTCCTTACAGTGGCTATTTATGGACGACAAGATCACGTTGGTACAAACCATGTGACCAAAGCAGAAAAAACACTTAAGCCCGTGTTTCAGATTCCTCCTCAACAAAGACACATTAAAGGTAATTGTATTGCACTTTAATTTGGCACTTAACCTAGAGTCTGATGCAGAGTACAAGACCTAAAAGATTTAGATACATGTCTGTTAAAATGGAAACATCTAATGGACAATAAATTAATTAATCTCATTAATTAAGTGACTAATTAGCACACAATTGGTTGTGAGAGCCTTTATAGCATGTCGATTATGGTGGAACTTTAGGGACTTAAACGCCTCTAAGTATTAATGAGGTGCTGCTTTGAATGGGACTGACATGATTAATGGAAAATAAAGAGCAGAGGCCCTGACTGGCTGCTCATGCAGACATGCAGACGCTAACGGCTAATTGCATTGTCTCTTTTCTAAATAATCAGATTCAGTATTTTAAATAAATTAAGCTGCATCTTAGTGCAACCAAGAAATAAGCATCCGGTGACCTCTGTGTGGTGCCAGCATGTCCCTCTCCAATATTCGTGTTGCATCTCTCTGCAGGCTTTCAGGTTGATGCACGCAAGCTAAAAGCCAAAATCACCTCGGAAGCCCAAAAGCTTTTGACTGATGAGTCTGTATTTCGCTCCTCATCTGCAAAGTAATGCACCAGTTCTTGTTTTGCAAGCTTTCGCCCAATCATCTCCTCCTCCATGCGAGCCCACAGGGTTAAACTGGAGAAATATTTTGCACACAGCATGTCAACTCAACTTCACACTTAACATCTGCACTGTGCGGTTCCCCCAACCCCCGCCTCGCGTCCCATCTCTTTCTCCAGCTCAGCTGGCATCAAAGGCTGAGGGAGAGAGACAGAGAGACAGAGAGAGAGAGAGTGCTGCCCTGAGTGCCAAGGCAGTTGGATAGTGATGAGTGATCCGCGATGTGTTCAGCATACTAAACACTAAAACAGGGAATTTTAATTCTACATCTGGCCCTTGTTCAGAAGCCATGGTTCTCTCTTTCCTATCTCAATTTTCTATCGCTTTTCACTTCCACTGCCACAAAATATGTCTCTTTCCTTTTTTCTGCCTTTCATTTCGTGGCTTCATCACCACAGCGTCTCATTCCCACTGTTTTCTCCTCCAGATGCATTATTATTATTGGGAGATGGTCTGCGAGGGAAAACCCACACACGCACACACACACATAAACCACAAGCCCTGAGCATGCAGCTTTTGTAAACTAATCAATATGGCAACGGGCCACACACACACATGCACGCACAAACTGACAGCCTGAGCGTTTCCTTTCATCTGTATTGTCAGTGATTCTGTGTCCCTCCTCTTGTGACTTTATCTTCTTTAGCTTTGCCATCGTTTTGTTTCCTGCTGCTGTGACCGAGTTGTGTTTTCGGCAGAGGGAAACTGGGTGGAAAAAGGATTCGAGGCGTCCAACATGGTTTCTGCATTTGTTCGCTGAGCCACAGCAAGCAATAAGTTGCCCATTATCAATATCACGTATGTCTCCCGGTGACTTATAGCTACGCTTCGTGATGGTTAAACCAAGCAATCAGTTTCTCTGCCACACTTGTTCACACTTTAAATTTCTTTCTCAAATTAGCTTTTATGTACTTCACAGATTAGAATTTGTTTATATATGGATTTGTTAAAATAAACATATGTGAAAATGCTGCCCAGGCAGCACTGCATGAGTCATATTAATCTCACAACATAATATATTATAGTAAAACAGTGACAGGAGACCGTTTTCTGCACTGAGCACTTTTCCCTTTAATACATTTTTCTGAATATATATGTTTGCAGCACTGTACTCAGGTAAAGGATCTTTTAAAGTGAAGCAAAGTAACTTTTACTCAACCAAAGTATGTGAATACTTCCTCTACCGCTGCTGAAGGCTGCACAGAGGCTGCACATCAAGGCGTTTCACTCGCGGTTAATATTAACAACAGCTGCTTTTGAAATGGATTTTAATTTCCCATCAGTGGAAAGATTATGAATATCTGCACTATGGATGAAGCTAATGACGCTTGATCGTGACCAACTGTGACCATTTGAAGTTGTCGTATGGCGCATTGCAGCGCGCGGCAGGTCGGCTCATGGCCCTGCAGCGTCGCTAATCAAAGAGCAGGGAAATTCACGTGTGTGCATGTACTCTTTGCACTGTGGGCGAGATGCGAGGACAATGAGTTTGCAGTCTCCCTCTGTGTTTTCAAGGTTGTGTGTTTTTGTGTGTGTGTGTGTGTGTGTGTGTGTGTTCGATGAGCAGCTTTGCACTGATTGCAGCGGTGATGCATGTGAGCTGCAGAGCATGGCGTCTGGCACCACTGTTAGAAAACATCAGATTTATGATGTGGTAATTTACTACTGCAGTCCTAGCACTAACAGCTGTACTACGCGTGTGTGTCTGTGTGTGTGCATGCATGTGTGTGTGCGCGTTGTTTACAGTAAAATCAAATCCTGCCGCACTCACAGTTTTGCCGCACTCACCTCATCAGCTGAGGAGTCCGCCTCAGTCCACTAAGCAGCCTGTTTGTTTAAGACTCGACAGATGTTTCGAGGAAGTGCTCCTTTGGTGAGATAAAAAATAAATATAGCAGTTTTATTTAGTTATTTTTTTTGCTAACATGCGGCTAAAATAAAGCTCTGAGCACAGTCCGGATAAAGTAACAGCCTGTCCTTACTGTTCAAAATAATGAGAAAAACTAGCAAGAACTGCAAAAAGTGGTTCCCTGTGGACTCGTAACTTTACCCATCACGATAGCTCACCGCAGCAGACAACACACTGGAAGGCCAAACAGTGTTTGGATATTCACGAGGGATTGTGGAAAAGATCATTTTAATCATTCAAATATTTAATGCCGCAATAACGTTGCCCTTTGGTTGCTTTTATGAAACGACATGAACACAAGAATAGGCCGTTTCTGCGTGCGTTGGGTTTGCGTGGAAGGCTTGAATTTAAAATGATTGGATTTAAAATCTCTCAAATGCTAAATCATTTCAACATGATCTCGATGTAACAAAGTTTCCTGTCGTTACGCATGCCAGAGATCAGGAGAGCCAGTGTACATGGATGGCTCTTTGACAACTGTAGCAACTGATTAAATTTGCAAACGTCGGATCAGGGAGGGGCCAGTATTGATCAACTGAACTTCAGTCTTATTAATTTACACACATCCTTTATTACCATTATTTATACACACACGCCGCCGTGGGTTCTGTATGTCAGTGGGAATTCTTTTGCCTAGAGCCTGTTGGACTCTTGTAGCCCTGCTCACTGCAATAATAAACAATAACCTTCTCACATCAAGTCACTGGGGAAAATGTTCTTGAAACAAATGGCAAAACTTCATTCGCTTTGGCTCGACACTTCCGAAGCCCACACAGTAGTGACTGTATGCTGCGGTCCACTCTTATGATGAAATCATTTTGTTGCTTTTCACAGAAACAAGTCCTGCCAACTCAAGATCCTGTAAGCACGGCCATTTTCTGCCGCCGTGGGTTCGAGACTTGATTCTGATCCGACCAGAGTCTCGACTGTGGTCCTGTGCAGAACCGTGAGTCACTCGGTAGTGTCAGGGTTTTGATGTTGAGTTCTTCTTCTTTTGTTTCCTGTTTTATTTTGAAAAGTTTTTCCCTTGCATGTTTCTGTCTGCTTGTTTCCTGTTTCTTGATTAGTTGATTGGTCTCACCTGTGTCTCGTTTTCCTGCCCTCACCTGTCTATTTAAGTTATGCCATTGCCTTTGTTCTCTGTCGGTGCATTGCTAGATTAGAGTCCATGTTCTTGCCATGTTTGTATCCATGTCCCTGCCATGTTTCCATGTGTTCACGTCTTTTCCCCTTGAGATCTTTTTTTGAGTCTGGATTTCTAGTTTTTGCATTTTTGGTTTTTGGAGTTTTACTTACCACACCTTGTTCGGACTGACTACCTGGATTTTGACCCTGCCTGCCTTGACCATCCGTAAGCCTAGCCCATAAAATAAACTGTTTAAAAGATCTTTTGCGTCCTTGTCCCTGCCTGCATCTGGGTCCTGCTCTCCCCTCGTAACCTAGTCCTGACAGGTAGTGTTGCAGGAGCATTTTTGATGAGCTGCAGGGGCTTTTCAAGAGGCCAAGCAGAGGTTCAGCTGTATAGATTCAAAATGATTGGAGCTTGAACAAAGAGATGAACGCAGCCTCGTGTGACATGCTTGCATATCTAATGTTATGTCCACTCTGTGCGTTGTGTGCGGGGGCAAATAAAAACGTCATAAATAATATGTGTATGACATAAATAATATATTGAACATTCATGTAATACATTATTCATGTCTTCCAGTGCATTTTATGTTATACACAGTCCGATGTTTCCATGTCTCCACACTTCAGAGCCCTGCAGACTTTCCTTTCTAATCAAACATAATGAATATAATTCATCCAGTTTCTCTGTTAAATTGACGTTTGCTTGCATTCACGACACGTTACATGTGAATATCTGGACTCTATTCAGATCTGGTGGTCTCCTTTATGTAACTGTGATATGAGTTTTACATTTTCCAATCAGGATCGTCAGTGAACTGTTGTTTCCTTGTCTCACCGAAAGGAATGCATCCAAGTTACGGCTGTTTACAGACAGGGAATTAGTCCCAGAAGATTGTTTTTCTCTGTTTGCTTGCGATGAATAACTTTACAGCCATGTAACTTAAGATCTGTTGATTAAATTAATTTGTCCTCATCTTTATTTTGATGATACTATTCAGAGGAGGTTTGGTGGGGGGGGGGGTTGGTCCCGCAGGACTTCTCTGTGGGGCACAGTTCCAAACAAAGCAGCCAAGTTTAGAGCTGTCGGAAACACCAACAGGGACAAGAACATGCTTAAAGAGAAACTCAGGTGCCAGGTTTCTAATTCATGTTAGCTGCCTCAAAGTATGAAGGAAAGTCAGTTTGCTGTGTTTACTCGTGTGTTTTCCAGCCGACCTGCTCCTTGTGTGTCAGAACCATGACCCAAGACAGAGATTTCAGATCTGAGCCACAGAGAGACAGACACTGGAGCTGCTGTGTGAGTAATATCATTAGTATTTATATGAAAATGTTTAACAGCACACCTTTCTGAATGGAGTGTTTCAGCATCATGGACA
The DNA here is from genome assembly GCA_008933995.1 of Datnioides undecimradiatus. Taxonomy (NCBI): domain Eukaryota; kingdom Metazoa; phylum Chordata; class Actinopteri; order Lobotiformes; family Datnioididae; genus Datnioides; species Datnioides undecimradiatus. The sequence continues at coordinate 462,254 of WARS01000007.1, read as the reverse complement.
GCGGCTTGATGAGTGCGTTTCCATTTTCTGTTCATTTTAGATTCCGTACATACTCCTCACTTTGATTTGGCCTGAACCTGGCAGGAAAAGTCGGCGTAGGTTTATCTGAATGCCTGCTCCTCGTGCCCTCACACGCTGCCCTCTCTTTGACCTTGCTGTCTCCGTTCCTCCTTGCACCCCGTCATCTCTCCCTTTCCTCTTCACTCAACAAATCACACTTGAACTCTGCTCTCACCTCTTATTTCCTGCTCTACTCCGCTATCTCTTCCTGCTCCCCTAATTTTTTTCCCTCCCTCTCACTCCCGTTCCCCACCAAGATTCCCAGGTGACCCTTCTTGTCAGGATGCTGACCCACGACACCTCTCCAGTAAGATGTCTTTGTCATCCTCCCCTTCCACCTCCCTGCTTTTTATATTCTCTTTCTGTCCTGTCAGAAATTCGATCTCAGAAGGCGCCTTGCCATTCTTCCCCTCCCCTCACTGTTCTTTTTCTTCTTCTTCTGCATTATCTGTGCTCAAACCCACGCGAACATCAGAATAATACACAAAAACCTGTAGTACACCCACACAGGCAAAAGCCACAACCCAAATTACACGGATAACGCCCTCTCACCAATGTCATATTATGAAAAATTCAGTCCTGCCTGCAGATATTTAATGCAAAATGGAACTGGAAATCTGTGTGATGAAATGTTTGCTAGTACAAAGCGCTGTTTTCAGGAAAGAGTCCTCTGATACTGCAAACTAATATCCTGCCTATGCAGTCATCAAACTGACATCTCGCTTGCTTCAGGAGAGCTAAGCAACGCTCAAGAGGGGATCAAAAAGTCAGTTTTGCCATTTCAAATTCCAGCTATCCTGTTGATGGAGCGCACAGGGCAGCCCCAGCTGAGCTACCCGTGTTTCCCCAAAGCTCTTCCTGTCTGAGAGTCATTTTTAGACCTTTTGCTTTTCACTGCACGGTGACAGGGCCCGCTTTTAACTTGAGCTGGCTGCCTTTAAGCAAGAGTATAAAGCAGCGCGTTAATCAGTCTGCCTCAATCACGCATCTGTTCAATAGGTTTTGATGCGCCATTGTATTCTAACAGAGATGACACAACACAGATGCATTAGCACGCCGAATACAGTCACAACACATCAACACATCACAGTCCCACTGAAAAGAGCACAATGGCAATCATATGGTGATGCCTGAAGAGCCGATACGTAGCAGCTGGCCACAGTTAACCAGCTCGCCCCCTCCACAGGCTCCCAAATTACAAATGGATAACTGATCAACAAAGAGTGAGCTGAGGCAGAGGCAGCGGCTGTCAGTTTAGCAGGTGATGGTTTGAAAATGGAGCCTGGATTGAGTTGTGTTTTTAAAAGGATAGCACTTTGTTACGCTAGCCACAAATGAGGGAATTTGTGTTTATTTTATGAAATGTGCAATTTTAAAATGCTCGACAGCATTTATCGTTCAGTCATTATTGTTAAAATGTCAAATTACACATGTGCTCCATTTATCTGACCTCAGTGATTGCGTAGATTATGAGACGTGTGTGTCACTGTGTGGGAGTTATTGCCACCCCAAAGAGATGGTCAGGGTAAATGCATGGATTAATAAATCTGGTGATCGTAACATGGGCGAGTGAAGTTCATTTCATACCAACAGTCAACGTTACATTCAGCCAAGATCATTTCTTAAGTTTAACCAAAATGTGTCTGTGCCTGAACTTTACCAAACCGTGGAAGTAGCAGATCAGAAAAGGGTCGTATGGATAATTTATGTAGAAATAATATAATAATATAACTATAACTTTTTCATGTAGTTTAGAGGACTTGTTTGATCCTGCTCTACAGAGTCTGTTCCTGATCCAAGGAGGGGGGTGCTCTTTTTTGCGTAGTCTAAAAGCACACAATGCAATATATTGCTGCAGCAGTGTGTCAGCTAACAATTGCTTATTGCATCAACTGTGATTCAGTAGCAGGGTGACCATGTGAGCCTGATCCTGAGCGGTCAGACTGTGAGTTGTGGGAACACTGACAGCAAGAAAAGCTCAGAACCTTGAAGATTGATCTGGATACTGTAGCCTGATTTAAACATATCAATGAAAAAAAAAAAAAGAAGTCCCCCGGGCCATTTTCAACCAGTTTTCTGATTAAAAAAAAAAAACCCATGTGCAAGCAGAGCCAGCCCCCAAATCCGCAACGCACACATGAAATAGGCCATGTCTGAATGAGAACACATCAACCGTGTCTATCTCAATCTGCATAAAACCTACAGAACGCATCCCAAATCAAGCGATAAGTGATTATTTTGTTTGCATTAAAGCTTTAAGACCTCAAAGACATACAGAGATGGTTGTACAGGAGTCAGACGTGTTTACAGAATCCACAGAAAATCTATTGACCAGCATTCATTGCTTCTTTTAAGAGTAAAAGCCACATATAGACCCTATGTTTACAGTACCATCCCTTTGCATTTCAGAAATGAATTGTGGCTGATAAGCTGGCTGAAAGCCTTTAGTCTCACGTTGCTGATGATAAAAACAATAATAAAGGCCCACTGAGGTCGCTTGTCTGATTCCCGGAGGAGGGTTATCTCCACAGTTGAGGAGCCTTTATATCAAATGCCCTACGACCCTCTGTTTCAAGCCTTTCCCCTGGGGATTGAGAACAACAGCTGGTCTGCAGATCTGTGAAGACGTGCAGAGGTGTAAGGTTTGAGAGGGTCGATATGATTAGATGAAGAAAGGGCACTCCGAGCTTTTCAGGCAAGCAGTCAAATTTTGCAGTGAGGTGAAGATAGGAGAAATGTGCACATAGTTTTTAGTTGCTCCTGAGAGCCCTAGATGTGGTGTTTGATAAAGACTAATCAAACTGCTAAAAACAAAAGTTGTTGTGAGTGTTTGTGCATCACTAAATGAAAGAAACGATCTTATCTACGTAATGTTTCTGATTTGAGTGATTTCTAAAAGCAACTGATGTGGTGATTATGCTAAAAAGTTTAGAAAATTTCATGTGCTAATTTACCTCTGGCCTCATGGGTGAACCACAAACTGCAAAATCAAGATCTGTCTTTGCTAATCCCAAACACCATGACTTCAGTTTGTAATTGCTCAGCATCAAGAAATTGCTTTCAGACTTTCCGGACGTGATGACTGAAAGTAACAGCTCTGATGGGCTGTTTAAGTAGATTTGTGCATCATAAAACTTGGAGCTGTGGATAACTTGACCCAGTGGTAGCATACAGACTGAGAATGGTAAAGGGCCAAGAATAGAGCCCTGAGGAACACCGCATGTCCTGGAATAAGCCACTGCCAAGTGAAATAGAAAAAATTATATCACTCAGGTAAGACTCAAATTAGTCTAGAGAAGTTTTAATCATACCATTACAGTTTTCTGAATCATTTAATTAATATGCCAAGATCAGTTTTATCAAACCTGGGCCTAATAACACCAAAACGGTCAACATCTGAATCCAACCTAATGTTCTCTAAAACCTTCAAAAGTGCAGTTCCTGTAATATAATGAATTCAAAAATTTGACTTCAACTTTTCAAAGAGAGAGTGGTCGTAAACAGAAAAAAGAACAAGACAAAACTATCCCACTTTTTCCCACTGCTTTGAGAAAAAGAAAGGGTAATTTGGATATCAGTCTAAAATGATCATTGTTGGCGCCAGTGCTTGTTTTGTTCAGAAGTTAATCCCCAGAAGATAGACTTGCTAAAATATCTGAGAATGAAAAGGCAGAAAGCTCTTTTCAAATCCACAGTAGGAGGAGAAAGATTTCATTCCATTAATCACCCTCAGTGAAACTGACTGTGATAAAATGAATTACAAATCTGATACACCGCACTGTGTGATAAAATAAATGGGCACGGCATGATTTGGGTTCTAATGTTTGATACTTTATCAATAACAAAAAAAAAAACCTAAACACCTTACATCTCTAAAGAGAAGGGACAAGATCATGGATGAGGGAATTAATGATGCTAAATAGTAATTTGGGGTTGTGTGGATTTACAGCAGAACATAAGATGTGATGTATTTGATCCCACTTGCTTTACAGTGTTTTTAAACTCTTGTAAAGTCTCTCTCGTGGCAATATAAAGGTACACCTTAATCTGGAAGCTTCCCATTTCCACTCAGTGTCTACATTCTCGTCATTCATTCATTGTGGTCATTTGGTTAAAAACATTAAAAAAAAACAAAAAAACTGAGGTTTTACACATTTTGCAAAACTTCCACAAACCTTCACTTGGCTCCTTACTCCTTTTATGCCGTACACTAATGACTCCTTCCATATTTTCAAAGGAAAAAAAACAAAAAGCTCATACTGTTTCTGATCAAGCACCGTGTACTTCTTTTTGAATCAGTCCAGACCAAGATTTGACCACTGTATGACTGCTACTTAGGATAATTAGTTTAAGAAAACACTTCAGTGTCATACAGATTAAAAGGGCAGCTCTACGTCTGATTGCATTGAATTTATTGTACAGGATTAGCAAGAGGATGTGGCCTTTTTACATTCTTCAGCATGCAACCAATCAATTCATTAGTGTCTGGCAGTTTGAACAGAGGAAAGGAAATAAATAAAATGTGAACTCAGAAAATTGAAAAATTGCTTTAATGCAAATGTCTACTAAGATCACTGGCACACACTGACAAACACAAAACTAAGTGGAGGAGGGGATTTATATGGATTTATCCTGTGTGATATAGTTGTGAGGTCTGGCATGGTTACAGGCTACTTTGGTGTTATTTTACTGAGCTTGATGAAAAAAGCTAGATAGGTTTTCAAAGGTGTGAGGGAGTTCTCATTTGGACCTCTCAGGCTGAACACACACACAAACACACTGTGCTCCGGCCCCTATCGAACACGCTTATTGTAAGTTAGGAGCATGCACACACAGACAGACACCTTGCTGATGGCTGTCATTATCTGTTTTGGCAGACTCTCGCAATACTTTGTCCACAACCAGGCCCTTGCCCTCTGGCATTAAAACTCCCACAGACAGCAGTTTGCGTCCCTAGCCGAGCCAATCATATTAAGGCTTAACTCAGGTTCATAAGGTGTCCAGAGATGGAGGAATACTCAGCCGAACCGCTGAGACAGGAGATTCACAATGTGACCAGACCTGTCGTATTTTCTGGTGCTTCTTAGTGTTTTATGTAACATGGCGCTGCCAAGTACAGTGAAATTCATATACTTTATGCACAATGTGGATAAATGCTTACTACGAAGCAATTAATTTGCCCATTTTTCTCCCAATTTGGAGTGACCGACGCCACGTGCACCACGGTTTTCGTCACTCCTAACCCCCACAGTTGCTCCGTGGAGGGTTTAGACAGACTCTGAAAAACACAGAGTTGACAGCCACTGCTTTTCACCTGCCAGAGTGGAGCCTCCCTGGGAGGATGTGACGCACACGGAAGCTCACGCTATCCCCCCAGATGCTGTCACTTTCCCCACGGGCACTCTGGTCAAGCGGCTGGAGTCTTAAGTGCAGTGACAAGAACATGATCCTTCACCAATTTCCCACCCATCGAAACGGCCAGATATGCTTAATGTGGCGACATCTTGATGGGATAAGTCTTTTTCTTTTAAATCATTTATGTACCCTTTTGGTTGAGAAGGGTTTACTTTTTGTTTTCTTATTACAATCAGTCATCCTTTTGCAGATGTTGGTATCATAGTTTTTGTCAGTAGCTCTTCATGTTGTTTTCAACGTGATCCTCTGTTGCTGAAATGATACGCTATGATCAAGAATAGAGGAGCTATGCACTCAAATTGTTAAGCAATCTAAAAATACTATCAATAATGATTAGCCTGTTCAGTTTTAATGGCCCGTTAACCAACATGCACATTGTCAGACCGACCACAACCATAATTTTTGTTATTAAGTTTCATTTTTGGCAAATCAAAATGTCAAAACATTTTGTTGGAGAACTACACTCAGCAAAATTTCAGGTAACCAAAACGTGAATTGTTGTCAAATGCTTTAGAAGTCATGTAGTGTCTGCGACAGTCACAACATTGACATTTTTCACGTGAAGCTGTACTTAGGCACAGCAGTGCTTTGAGCTAAATTCAACATGCTAGCATTAAACACAAAGTACAGCTGCGGCCAATGGGAAATAGTGTTAAAGGTATTTGAGCAAATGAAAATGTGGACCTGATGGTGTTGCCAGGGTTAACATCTAAGGGAGGTACAAAGGTATTGCTATTCATCCTGAAGGAGGCATGAATATGACTGCAACCCAACCACTAGCTGTTTAGATTATTTTACTGAAAGCCACAGTGTCAACCTCAGGACCAGAGGTCTGAGAACCAGGAGCGTGTTTAGATATTGAGACGGAGCTATTTCACCTGAAGTTCAACAAAGGTCACCAGATTGTAGATCGATGGTTTTCCAAAATCAGTAGGATTCATCCTCTGAAAATCAAAAAGTCAATTCATTTAAAGGGTGTTGAGATGTTTCTGGGCCAACCTATAGCGAGCCGACCTACTTGCTGGCTGACAAACCAGTTTGGCCATCTATGGAGCCATGTTGCCAGGTCTTACATTTATAATTTGGCAAACCGTGTTTATTCCTCATATACAGTATTATTTGATTAAACAACGTGGCTCAGTCCCACCAATCACTTATATTCAACCAAACTGGTGATATAAATAGAGCCTAAAAGCAGCACGACCTCTAAAAATGTTTTCTATAAGCCCGACTGAATTTTCTGCACGCCTTGAAGTGTGTATGTCTGTCTGTGTATCCGTCAGACTGGTGGACCTGCTGTGCATCTCTTTATTTGTTCTCCTGTTTTTTTGGTCTGTCTTTGTATCTTCTACCCTGTCTGCCTGTCTGTCTGCCTATCTATCTGTCTGCAAGCCAGTCTGTAACTCCGTCTGAGGACTGCAGTTGACAGTCTCCTGTCAAAATAGTCTGAACCTTGCGACGGCGGTTTAGTGGACCGAGGTGTGTGGAGCCCATGGCAACATGGATTTGTGTGTGTGTGACTGACTATGTTGCCGGAGGTTGGAAAGGGGTCACTCTCGGTGATAACTGTAATCACAGAGTCTTTGATGGGTGAAATCTCATTAGTGCTAATACCCGATAACATGAATGCGGTTTACACACATCCTTCATGGAGTCTCTCCAATTACAAAAGCACGCAAACACACACACACATACACACAATTGTACATTGTGAGATTGGGCACGTTTAATGAGCTCATAACGACAGAGTTTGCTAATATGATTTACGTTTTGGAATAAAGGGACCTGCAGCATAATGTGCAGTCATTAACCAAAGCAACGATGATCCAGTGAGTTCCCTACCTCTTCGGGATCAAGATGTTCGTATAATGATATACTTGGGTTCAGTATCAGTCTGCCTGTATTTGTAGGCGAGGTTGCAAACAACATTCCAGATTAAACTGAAAAATACAGTCTTGTCCCTCCAGAATAACACATGGATGTATGTTTTTGGGAAAACATCATAGAGATGGTTAAAAGAAAACGATCTTGGCTGTTGGTAGCAAACAGGACTCAGACACCTAACGCTTCGTCGACCAGGCCACCCATCCTGGCCACCTTCCTCTGCAGACTTTATGGCTGTACAACACTGAGACCATCGGTGCTCAACTATCAAATGCTCCTCCACCCTATGTTTGATAGAGGAGTCTGAACTATGTGCAGAATTTGCTTTTATTTGATAACTAGATGGATTAACTTCCGTTGGGATTCATAGATACATACAATTCAGCAGTTCTGGAAGCACAAGCAACTTTTCCCTGCTCATCAGCACAACTGTCATATAAACCTGGCTTTCCATGGAAGATATAAGCTTGTTGGACAGGCATTATACATGAAGAGATGTGGAGAACATTGACAAGTACAAAACAAAGTGTCTCCTGTTCATCTCCAGAACAGGGCATACTCTTTTCTCATTCAAACGGTTCTGTCAACAGCATTTCCGGAAAGCAGATTTATATCCCTGTCATGTCTTTTTTATTCCAGTTTCGCTGCTTATTATGAAAAATCTTGTGTCACTGCTGCCTGCTTCTCTTTATCCCTTTACAGCCACAAGTCCCAATGAACTACATGATCTATTTACACTCATGACAAAAAAAAGCGCCTGGATTTTACAGATTTCAAACTGAAACTGCAGTGTTGGTTGTTGTCACAGGATAAACACTCGTTCATTTGTTTTTCATAATTTATTATATTGTATTACCCTAGGGGCTGCTTACATTAGGATGTTTATATTCCTCTGCTCTGGACACATGCAGGAGCTTCAATGAAGGGTATTTGTTGCAGGGTATTACTTTTTATTTTTCTTATTTTATTCCCAAATTTAAATCAGTGAAACTACAGCCGACTCCCCTGCGCAGCAAGATTTTGTGTTTTTTTTTTTAATATTTGGACTTTTGAAAAACATCTACCACATTAAATTTCAGCTAAGATTTATTCATGATGCTCACAACAGATCTGAGATTTTACAGGCTGTCGTTAAACATAGAAAATGGTTATGCATGTGTGCCCTAAACCTTTGGTACATTAACGTTCAGGCTATCCTCTGTCTGTTTGCCTTTACATCTTGTCCCATAGATTGTTTTCTACGTCACACATTAAACCTATGAACTTAAACCATGCAAACTTAAACTGGGCTGGAAACCCTTTTAGCTACTAATTGACACTGACCTGCCCTACTTACCTCCTCAGTCACACATTAACAATTCCACCTTAGTGACATCAATCAGGTAAATTGCATCACTGTTTGAGCGACTGACATGAATCTAGACAATTCATTTTCTTGTCCTGTGCTATGTAGTCCAACATAAGACTGGTTTTGATGTGATTAAGCATTAATGGTAGGTATCACTGCTCCAAACTAAATGCCTTCATAAATTTGGGGTAAAGTCCAAAATGATGCTGCTGATGATGATGCTGATGCTGAATGATGCTTAGGCACAGATTTCTAAAGGCTTCTCCAGATTGTGAAATTTCAACAGTTTTATAACTTTATTGCAAGCCACACTGCAGGACGTGGATCTAATAAACTTGGTATGACATCGGGTTTGATATATGTAGACTTTTCCCATCATGACACCTACTGAATCGCAGGCCGTGATGCAAGGCAATACACAAGTATAAAACCTCATCAGTGTGGGTCATCCATCTCCGCTGCCATAGCGGTAAACAGTGCAGCACGGCGTATAGAAAACATTCAGCAGCTTCTCATTATTACTCAGCACTGACTGAGGCTTTAACTGAGCAATGATCACTAGAAGCCCAAGATCATGAATGGATGGAGCAAAGAAGAGCTGCCAACCCTGCAAGAACATGGAGCTCGGGCCATGCCAGGTGTTAATAGAAATGATATAGCGCAAGAAAAGTGACAGACATAGTTTCCTGAATTTAGCTTTAAAAGTACAAAAAAAACAAAGTGAGCTCAGAAAAGAAATATTCCAGTGTTTGTCATAATTTAATTTAACAATGTTACTGCTTACTAAATTGATTTTGTAAGGCACAGCAGCTATCAGCCAGCCAGTGCTCACACTGGTTGTTCTTGGCTTTTGGTCAAATTCCCAGTGGATCAATTGACAACTCCCCCCCGTCTGCCTCCAAACTGTTTCATGGCAGTGGATTAAAGGAGGAGAAAAACAAGTCTGAACTCTAGACAGTCCCACATCTGCTTCAAAACATGGCAAACATTTTCTCCTTTCTTTCTCCCTGTCTCCTGCTTTTAATTCAGCTCTCTCTCCAAGATTTAAACCCGTGAAACAGCAGGTGACATCACAGCGCAGCAGGACTTTGTATTTTTAATATCTCGTCCTTTGAAATTAGGAATTTTGAGGAAAGTTCAGCTCTGGTGCATCAAAGATTGTCCTGAAATCCTCAATGTTGCAGTCTGCTGGAGTGAAACGCCAAAATGTGTGTGGGGTGTCGTTATTGTGGAGCAAATATCTGCATCATTTCAGTGGCAGCGTGGAGCTCAATGGGCTGGAGAGCCCACACAGCAGTGCACACATATAAGAACGCTAAAAAACAGGAGGAGGAAAAGTAAGTATGTGGAGAGGCTAGACTGTGTTTGTTGATATCAAAACTGACTTGATTCCTTTCATGTCTTGTGGAGATTCCAGTTTCTGTATGTAGACCTTTTTACAGTCAGCATCATCAAGAATATGCGTGTGCATGATGCACCAGAAGTGGCGTTTTTCCTGAGCCGTGCAGACCTCGATGCGGACGAGTTAGCAAGCTTTAATCATTGTCTTTAAACTGATGCCACATTTTTTGATATGCTGATTAAAGTACCAAGTGAAAAAAGAAATTACATTAAAACAGAAGCATGATTAATGTTGCGTAATTACCTATATTGCCTGGAACTATGCAAGCTAGCAAAATAATACTTATCCTTTCACGCACGCACAATTTGCTGTTAAGACAGAGTTTTTCGGCTTGTTAGTCACAACCCAAGCCCCATTTATTGTGGTCTCTAGTGGTTTTTGTCTTTGGCTAGGGAGGAGTTTGAATTTGAAGACACAAAACTCTGAGTCTATGTCATGGTCTCTGACGCTCTGTACATGACCACAGATAACGTAGTCGTTAGCGTCTCGTACGCCTGTAATTTCTCAGTGGTATACATGCTAGGTTTCTCCACCAATTACATGTGTATATGTTGGACCAGTTGATAATGTCTTCAACCCACTCAGCACACGGATGTGGAAGTTTGTCACTTTATTCAGCAAGCATTCTCAAGCCTTGTTGGTTAATACCGTTACCGCTATTGCCAAACTGCATGCACACACCTACATATGCCATCACCATATACAAAGAGTAAAGAAGTCTAAAGGTCTAGTCTCATTCATAAAATTAGACTTAGCCAACAAACAAATTAGTTTTTTGGTCATTGTATGACTTTTTAATCGCCACATCTTCTCCTGTACACTCAAGTATTAAGATGTTGAATCTGAGCTGATGGTCACTGCTGACTGGATGTTTGATTGACAGTCTGTTTGAAGTGATTTTAACTAGGCACTCTAACGCAGGGATTCAGACGATTGAGCAGTAGAATCGAAATAGAAAACACTTTGTTGTCTGCCTTCTGCAAAAGGCAGAAATCTGTCTTTGTCTGCATGTATAGAAGTCTCTTGTAAAAAGGATTACACTAAAACACAACGGGCAGAACATGTTATAGACAGACTAATTTAAGATAAGTGAATTACATTTAAATTAAAAAAGTCTCTGTACCTACTGATTGTGATATTTTAGGATAACAGAGACAAACAATTTCCTCTAGATGTTTTTTATTGCACTGAGGACTCTACACCTTTGCCCTGAGGAGCTCAAAGTGGTGATTTAACCTCCTAGGACCTGGCGTCCACATATGTGGACAACACATGCATGGGAATGCAAAAAGATAATTATTTGTTTTTACACTTAGCAGGTCCCAATCAACCCAAATAACAAAGAGAAATCAATAAAGCATGCCATGCAAGAGTTTAGGTCTTAGGAGGTTAAGGAATGGCTGTGGTCATCTAAGATTTTGCCGTTTAAGCGTTGGATTGCTTTGCCAACAGTGATTGGACAGTTTGTTTGCAGCCTGGAATTGCTCTGGTCAGTTTAACTACTTTGAAATGCTTTAACATTAGCATTTTACCCTTAGATAGTTGAGCAAAGTAAAAAATAAGTATACTTTTAGATGGAGATGGGTATACACTGTTTAAAGTGAATTGGTGAATTGATAAATGATTGGTCAGGTACTAAAGAGCTGTTCAGCACAGTCCCGTACGGCATCCATTCCTTTAGCTTTGTTCTTAAGATGATGAACCCACACAGCCACCACCGCTGTTGCTGTTGTTTGAATCAACTTTATTTGCCACAGTGAAGGATTTTGGCTGTTGGTGGTTTTGCTGTTGATTATTCATTTGCACATTTGACAGGGTCGTTGTATTGGATGCTTCTCTACCTTATCTTACAGTGTAAGTCCTTGTGGAAACACTTCCTTTTGATTTTCTTGTAACAATGGATATTCCCTTTGGATCTGAGCTTGTTTGTAGGGCTTCTGTGATGAATGGATTGTTGTTAGGAGACACCCCTATAGTTCATGTGGGGATATCAGATTCTGCCCGAAACTGCCACTGATAGGGTGAGTGAATCACAGAGGAAGTTAATTTTTCTTTGTTGCACCCTTAAAAGAAAGCACCCCAGTTTGTAACCTCTATGCATCCTCCGTTGTTTTACTTGCCAGTAGGTGGATTACGTTTATGATCAGAACTCTTCGTTTCCATTTATTTAATAGGATTCTGGTTGGACAGGACACATGTTGTTCTAGCTTGGGCAGCGGGGTCAATATATCACAGTTTTTGAAGTTGCTTAGCTGAAATACAGGCTGGCCTGCTGATCTATTAAGTGCTCGGTTGTAACTGTCAGTGACGCATTCTGCTGCGAGTGAGAAATCAGGTCCAGGGACGCATACTAAAACACCATTAATCTGGCCAAATTCTCATGATGGATGACGTGGTCTAAAAGACACCATTAGGAGTTAAAGGTCCTCAGTACAAACAGTTTTACGTGGGGTGATCTGTTGTTTAGTTGCACAAAGTCCTCCACCAATCTTCTGGGTCTCAGTCAGCCCCTATGATTGTGAAAGCTTTCAGGTTGTTATCCACCTTCTCTGTTAAGCACATCTCTGTGAATCAAAACAGGCCGGTGGGTCTGTAGCGGCTCCATCGTTTTGTATTAGTGTCGTTAATTTGCTCATCTTACTGTGCAGGAAGCGCACATTGGAAAGCGTTTGTGATGGTAGTGGGAACTTAAAATGCTCATTTCCTTAATTTCCTTTGTCTGGGCACTTGTCTGCTCCAGAGAATACGCGAGGGTAACTTGGCATCTGGTTTGAATTCGCCGCTCACCGTGAAACGCTCCATTAGGTGCAGTGCTGGTGGAGTCTGCTCACGCTATTGTGTCAATACGCGCTCGCTATCGAGATGCGCCAATTTGCAGTTCTGTGCCCCAAATTTCTGGGTTAGGGTTATTAATTTGACAAGGCGACATAAATCACGAGAACCCCAGCAGACGACCCAGAGGAGGATGAACGGTTTCATTGTCCTGTTGCTTTACTCTTGTGACCAGAGAAGCGTGTGTTTAATGCACTGGGGTCTTTGCACAGCTCCAGGTCAGTGTCTGACTGCAGTTACAATAATAACTAAATGAATCTGGTTGTAACCAATGCAAAGAGGATATTATAGTTACAATAATCAACATTACATTATGAACATATGTGACATTTGAGCTTTCTTTGGTTGCTACTTTATACTTTATGCTAATAAATATGTTTTAATCTTTTAAACAGTCTCGATTTCCAACCTGATATACTTTTGTATCTGAAACTCATCATTCTGTCTCTCATCCCATCTGTCTATAAGCCTAGTACATCCTATCTTGTCTGCTCTCCAGTCTGCTCTGCCTCCAGAGGCTGGCCATCTTTTTTTTTAAATGCTTAAGCTGACTGGTTGCCCATGTATAGTGATGTTTAAAGTACCATCCCAGCTGAGCACTGGGGGAAGCAGATATACGAGGAGCAGTTAGCTCTGCTTCCTGCCTTCTGCGGCTGTTAATCAAAGATACCGACTGTTATTCTTTTTTTTTTTATGTCCTCACTTTACAGTGTAACGCTTCAGCAGTCACCCTGTCATGAAAGTTTCATCTCGTAATCATCACTGTTTAAATAAGTGAGGAGAAGATGTAGAGGTTTGCTTCTAACTCCTTTATACCTTTTGTAGAAGCAGCACATCAGTTTTATCTGAATAAGAACATTTGCCTCTTCCTTATGTGGTTTTACACTCACAGCAGTGCCCATAACAATGTTATGTTTCATATATATTGCATTGCACTGTTTAGGGGAGACTACATTATAAGTGCAAGATTAACAGCAGATGGCTAAACATCAGGCGGGTGTTGTAATTAAGCTGGTGGTCATTAATATTGCATGTGTTTGATAAAGTTATAACATGAACCAGAAGCAGGGACTCAAAGTCTTCTGTCTGTATATTCTGCCAGATGTCTTAATATCTTGTCTTTAATATTAATGTTTGTATGTAGGCAGTAGATATCACTAATATGAATATTAACATGAATAAATCGAGCTGATTTTTGTCAAAAACAGTGATTTTATTCAACAACAGATGCAGAAACCAGTGTGTGAGAGAATGATAGAAAGATGCAGGTCAGGGGGGTGGGGCAGTGTGTGTTTGCATGTATGTGTGTGTCAGTGCCAGTGTGTGTGTCCCTGACAAGTGAGCATAAATCTGGATAATATAACTGTGCTGACACGACACTACGGCTCCTGCTCACACAAACGCATATGATGAAACACACACACACACACACACACACACACACACACACACACACACACATGCACGCACACGTGTGACCCTTACCCCTGACTCACACTCAAGCACACATACAGTACACCAGTGATCCATCCTATACAGTCAGTCTACTACTAGACCCCTTTTAAGCTAATTGGTTCTACAGCGGCGATGCAAGCAAAGCTCATTACAGGCCATCTGACACAGTCACTTCTGGAAACACGCCCCTCTGCTCTCTCTCCAAACCTGCCTTAAAAAATCATTTTGAGGGACAACTTCCACTTTCCACAAGTTCACACCACAGCAAAGGAAACAAAGAATTCAGTGATTAGTCTAGTGTTTGAATTAAACCGTCACCATAAAACCATTAAATGTGTGTGCATACGAAAGCATTACATCAGTGTGACTCGCCAGCGTTTAAACATGCCTGTGTCTTCGCATGCCCCATCACTGTGTAATATGTGCACCACCACAGTAAAAAGAAGTAATTATAACTTGTACAGCAGTTACTTTGTAATATTATAATGTATTTTAGCTCTGAAGCAAATGTCTGATTCTTTCTGATAGATGCTTCATCAATCTGACATTCTAAATCCTTTTCCGTCTCCTTTAAAACAGTCACATCTAATAATCAAAGGTCAGTTTTCTGGCTTTCTATAATTCACTGTGTCAGGATCAGTTTTTGGTTTTTTTACAGACATGCAATTGACTGGAGGTTGACCTGAAAGCACCCAGTCTACAGCCGCTGTCTTGGGCAGGCATTAAGTCCTTCAGTACGATTGATTTTTATTGATTTTCTGATCATTGCCTTCATTACCTTATGCTTTGCAGGGAATTGAACCAGGCTCACCGGTCGGGTCGCCTTAATATAAATTGCACTGATATTTCAAATGTCGAGATGGACCTAGATCAGCACTCCTCGCTTGTGGTACCCCCTTTCTCCTCAGCCTTTCTCCTCCATTCACAGCTGACCTGCTCTATGGGTTCCACTCTCATATACAGTCGTTCTCCCCTCTTTTTTAATTTGAGTTCCTTTCACATCAGGTTGTCCTGTGCTTCATCTTGTTACCTTAAAGGAAAGCTTGGCTAATGATGTTTCTTCATAGTCTGGAAGTCCAATTTTCATCCTCACATACGGCTCTTCTCTTTAGTATGAAAGAAACGGTTGGCATTCAACCAATCAAATGATTCTGCAGTATTAACAGGCGCTTATCAGCTCCAGCTCCAATCAGCAGTGATGTAAACACAACATCCAGGTAGAGGCGCAAATGTTCGTCACGTTCCCTGTTGTGATGCTACGATATGCACAAACTTTGGCAAGTTATCAGTTTAAAATCCAGCAAGAGCATTAATGCTGTTACAGCACAAGATGCAACACGACATGGACAACAGGACATTGATATTTCCATATTGCTTTATCCTGAAACCCTCTTTTCTGAGGCGATTGTGACATTGAACGCGTACCAGAAAACTACATAAAAGCAAATGTGTATTCCACATTCCACAAATGTAAGAATGTAAAAAATACATCATGTACTGTAGTTTTAAGTTGCTAAAAGTAGGAAAAAGTAGGAAAATGCAGGTAGCAGTTAAAAAAGTTTGCAAAATGTGATCATTTACAGTAAAATTCAGGCGTTTATTTCCGCTGCTGGTTTGAGGGGAGTCATGACATGAAAGCCATTTTCTGAATTATTCAAAGATATGATAAACAAATCTACAATATTAGTCAGCCTTCAGCAGCAGCCGTTTGAGTTTGGTGGATTAGCAATGTAAATCAGTACGCGCAACATATTTAGGGCATGTGAGCGACACGTCAATGAGGAAAACTGGCTGTTAGTGAGGCAGAGATGTGGTACATTTAACAAATAAAACCCTAGCTCCTCTGAAGTTGGAGAGGTGCTAGGTGGAATAAAAAATCTCTTTGTCCTTCTCTGTCTCCCGTCTGTCCTTTCATTTCCTGTTTCCTTTTACACATCTTGTTTGATCCTTTCTCTCTCTCCTCAGCCTGCTTCTCATGTCAGCATTTGCTCTCACTTCCCTCCTCCTTCCCCAGCATTTCTCCTTCCTCATCCTCCCTTTCTCTCCTTATGCGACCACCTTCACATCAAAACATTTACCCCTCTCCCCCCCCGCCTCCATCGTCTTCTTTCTTCAGTCCTCGTCTCTTGTATTTCAATTGACATATACGTTTAGAGGTTCACAGCTGACATCCTTGTGGAGATTAGACCTTTCTAACCGTCACTCTGACTGCCCACACCTCCAGCAGAGGATTCAAGGAAAAGCTGACAGGCGTGCGTGTGTGTTTGTGTGTGTGTGTGTGTGTGTGTGCGTACAGTGCTACTTTAATAGTGCTGACAACTTCTTGCAGACTTGGACCAAAAAGGAATATCACATTCAAATATTCATTTTAAGCAAAAACATCTTGCATGTTTCAAATTTCTCCTGTATACGCAGCAGCATTGAAGACACTGTGCGTGGTGTTGGCAGCTCAGCTTTAAGAATAGACATTGTGGTCCAGACTATATCTGGACCACAATGTCTATAAATCTCAATGAGTATCTAATTAGATCAACTGCTTTTAAAATTAGGGGAGACAGAGGATGAATCACACTCACTTGGGTGTTCCAGAGACTTTACATCAAGCACCACCAGCAGGTTGTCATTTTTGGTTTTTAGGGACACATTTTCTAACTTTTGCATGGTTTGCCATGATAGTTAATAACATGTTATTGTAATCCTAACCAAAAACTCCTGTTGCCTAAACTTAAAGTTGTTTTGATGAGGAACCAAACAGCTGTTTCACAAATGCAATCACATGGTTATTAATGTTACCATGACAACAAAGGTTGATTGACTTAGATGACAATGATAGTGCAAAAACACACAGCATTCATACACTTGCTGATGTACTGCCAATCATACACAATCATCTGACATAGCCAATTGAATTGTGACATCAATATGTAAATGAAGGACCTTGAACTGATGTGACAGGTCCTGTTGCTCTGGTAGTTACACTGCATTCATGTCACACTGAAGTTAACCAAACAGTTTCTTGGTTCAAATATAGATACCTCACATTTTACAAAGATGTATAGTGTGCACTGATGGATGCTTTTGTGTCTATTGTCAATCATAACACTGCATGTTTTAATCATAAAATTGCCCTCATGGTGAGAATGTCCACAAGTTGTCAACATGAGAATCTGACCCATCTCTGCCATCCGTCCCATGTGATGCAACATAGTCAGCCTCACACTGATGCCAGCTAAGCTGTAGACTCGTATACTTGTTGTAAACTGTGTTGAAATACATATCTCTATGCAAAGTTCCTGTTGTGTTTGGTGACTCATTATCAAACGGTGCAAATGTCGGTTGTTGAGAGATGATCACCCAGATGTTTTTCCCAAAGGTTTTATGTGACGGGTGATTCAGAACGATTTCGGGTCGACGCAGAGCGCTGCGGGAACGTGGGTGTTTATGTGCATGATGACTGTGTCTGTCTGTCACACAAATCAGCATTTGCTTAAACCAGCAACGTCAACACAGCAGCATATCAAACAAAAGTTCTCCCTCAAGCTAATCCTGTTAGTCCTTTGTTCTAATAACTCTTAGCTGCTTTATACTAATAGTGTTAGTGGCCTCTCTATACAAGAGCAGGCTAATATTGTTATAGCCTGTGCATCTAATTAGCATGGCTGTGGCTGTGAAAGGGCTGTATTGACAGAAAGCTGAGAGAAAACCCGATGAGAGGAGTGTATGTGTGCTTTGCTCTGCCAGCATTTGCATTTGAGAGCATGTGGGTATTTCCTTGCAGTCTTGTACATGTCTCAGTGTGGATATGTGGGCTGAGGGAAGGGTCATTAGATACTACAGTATTTCTGTCTGTTAGACAGTCATCAGCTCGATCCCAGGCTAATCACATAATGGCTTAAGAGAGAGGGAGAGGATGAGAGAGCAGGATGCTTAATTGCTGTAAGAGTAAGACATTAACATAGTATCACTGTCCCATCTGGATCACATATAAGCTAAATATTCAACCAGACTCGCCAGAAAATAATGGCTATTTTCTAAACACATTCATTTTGATATCAGGCAGGTTTCATAAATCATCATTTTATCAGAGAGGTGTGAAAAAATGCAAATGTCCACAAAACAAAACACGGAAAATGATTTCCACTCAAGTCTTTCACTTTTTGGAAACACAGTGTTGTCCCCCAGCATGTCAACCGCCAAACAACAGCTTCAGTCTCTGGCCTCTCGGCAAGCCCTGGATTATTTTCAACGCTCATTTAATCACAGTTATTTTTGTATGTCCGTAACCATTCATCTATGGTTATGGCACATGAAATATGGTTAAGCTGTGTTATGGTTAGGTACAGCAACTGAAGCACTTCACTTCAAATCACGGTCAATAAACCAATTAACTCTCTGCTGGGAGATGAACTCCAACCTCTTGCAGCACACTAATCCTCCACCCAAACCCTCCACACTGTTCTTCTTCAACTGGGTGCTTAAAGGTCACACTGCTTTCTGCGTTTGAGCTGACTGTTGATCATTGAACACTGCTTTTGACATAAATTGTGGACCAAATTCCTGCTGACACTGGTCTGTATATATACTTCACCATTTGGGTTCAACCAGTGGGGTAATCTACTCAGGACCTTGCCCAAAAGGTTAACTGTATCTCTATAACCTTATTCTGCTGTTAAAGATAAAGATGAAATATGATACCTGATGTTACGATACACTTGTCTTGAGCAGCCCATAGGAAGAGTGAATATGTAGGAATCACAGTTCATTTTTCTCCAGATTTGATTGGTTGAGCAACATCATGTGAGACGATTCACAATGCATGCCATTGGTCTGTGAGTCGTATTGGTCTGCTAGTGCCTTAAAGGGTAGAAATGCTGCACCAGTTAAATTAGAAACACTGTCAAAATGTAATAATTTGTAATAATGTATTAGTAATAGATCCAGGTTAGGATAGGATGGCGTCTGGATCCAGAGCTGGAGTGTGCTCCGCCTCTCAGTAACCCTGGGGTTTTGGGGTGGAGAAGGAATGACAGGTTAACAGGGGAAACGGATTCTGGTCATTTTGCTAACGAGGGGGGCTGCCCCCCTCCCTTAAGCCGCCAACTGCCTGTAGTAACATGTTCTCACCAACGCAGACCCCTAAGGTAGTAAGGTTGGTATGATGGCCCCTAGTGCACACTAATTATGCTGGTTGTGAAGCACACTTGCACATATCATTAGGTTTTTAGATATTATACCAACAGAAGGAATTGTACTGGGAAGGTAGAGAGGTCAAAGAGAAGTGCTGATGCCAACCTAACCGCTGCATTGCTGCTGGGGGAGGGTTCTGTATGGGCGTTCACTGTTTATTAAAAAGGCTTAAGGAATCATATTTAGGCAGCTTTGCTAGCCTCTCCTCCTGTTCTTCCCTTTCTGCATCCTTTATCTTTGAAAGGCACGACTGCTCGCTCGGCCTGCGGATGTGCTGAGCTTGTGAAGCTTGACAGATGTGGCACCCAAACCACTAACTGTATATTGAATTGTCCCATCATATAGAGCTGACATCATACAGCTTTGAACAACAACAACCAATCATAAACGCATGTCTGTATGACAAAAAGACCAAAGTAAATATAAAATATTTATAGTTTATGTATAATAAGCACATAATCTTGTTGTTGCACCAGGAGTCCCCTAAGTTTGTATTCATTTACTTCCATTTACATTACAGTGTAACACAGTTTATACAGTCTCTAATTAAATGAGGTCAAGTTAGTGGAAAACAAGTGACTTTTTAAAAACATGTAGTCCTTCATTAGCTTCTGTCTGCAATGTTGCGTAATTGCCCTCAATTAACCCTAACAGCTAATCCTGGTGGGAAAACAGGGACAATAGAGATAACAATTAATGAGTTATCATTAATTGATGAAGGTTTGGGAGGTTGGACGTGTTTAGGGGCAGGAAAGAACTTATCAAGAAACTACTTATCAGTAGATCCTCTAAATTACACCAAGTGCACCAAGCTGCCATTATTAATAACAGCGTCTGCATTGTATAATTAACAGGAGGGAGCTTTTAACCAAAACATGAACATTGGCTTATCCTAACTAAGGCTTTTTCTTGGTTATAGTTGTTTTCCTTGGTGATATACAAGTCCATATAAATTTCTTCAAAATCAAAGTCAGCTCCGCTACCTTTTTAAATTTTATTTTAAGAATGAATGAATGTTCATAAAGACCAGTATTTTCTAGGGTTGAGTTTGCCTTGATTGACAGGTTGTCACAGGAAAAGTGCGATAGGCTGCTGGTGGTAACAGGATAATGCCACCCAGTCTCACTATGTTGCCCTCATGTTGATTTTCTGGCTTCTGACATCTGGAGACAAGCAGCGAACCCAGATTCAGCCTTCAGAATGTCTCTTTAGATACCCGCGAATGACTCCACATGTCAATATTTCAGTATGAACTTCCTTCCAGCCACACTAATGTCTTCATGTCTACATGCCTCGTGTTAAATACCACAGAGCTCTTTAATTGATCTCCTGTCCCATCTTAATCTTACTAATACAAATTATATTCCAGAAATATCTCAGTTTGCCCACAGATATTGAGTGTTAATGACTGTACAACCACTCATTGAGGTGATTATCTTCTCCTTAATGATACTTTTCTAATGACAGAAGTGGTCTTTCTACAAAATTCCAATCCTTTGTTTATCCCCTCACTCCCCACATCACCACAAAAGCAAAACCTATAAATGCTTAGAGTCACTTAGCATCTTACTGAAACTTGGTTTATACCAAGTTGTTATCTATGGCTCCACATTGAAATAGATGGACATAAATTAGAAATAATAGTAACATCACAGAGGCTAAACTGGTAGCTACTTCAGTTCAAATCCTTTTTAAAGACTATATGCATACAACATAGAGAATGCCAACATTTTCAAACTGTTTCAAAACCTTAAAACTGCTTTCTACCACCCCGGATAATCATCAAAAGTTCTGAAATCCAAATTGGGTCTCAGAAAAGCAAAAATGTGGTCATCCGTGTGGTTTATTTGAAGGTCGGCGATACACTTTTGAGGATTGAGGCTGTGGACCTGTGTCCTTGTGCAGATAGTGCATGATTTATTATTTACATGCGCTAATGTGTTTTTTGGACATCTCAGGAGGAACCGAGCTGGCATTAAAGTTTTCTCAGAGTTGCTCGGCGGCTCTGAGCCGAGTTCCACACCCACTGAAAACCCACGTTCCCTCAGCTGCCTGAAATCGTTCCGTCTTTCCACGGTCTGTCTCACGCCATCCAATATAGCGGAAAAAACTAGGTTTTCTTTTTAAGGATGAAGTCAAGGGACAACAAAGTTGATCCTGGTTAGGCTCATGAATGTGTCAGTGCTGCTGACAGTGCACATTTCATATACTGTACCGTATCTATGCAGAGGCCCTGAGCTCTGATGTTGTGATGTTTGTTTTTGTGCACAAGTACATTTGATTAACTATTTTATGGCTAAACGTCTTTGCAGGGACACAGCTAATATTGTAGACATCAGGGGAGTCTGCATACTGCGAATGAAACACGGTTTACAGACAAAATCTTCTTCAATTTGAAAAGCTTTGGGTCAAAAAGAGAGAGAGCTTGAAATCAGCATACTAAGCCCTCAGAGGAAAATGCATTTTTAGGTAGAAATGAACAGCTAAATCATAAAGAGATGGGTTGTCGAGGAAACTCAGTGTTTCTAAAGTCCTGGCTGCCCTGAATTCGTATGTATTGTGCACATTGTGTATATTATTGGATGTGATTTGGCATGTATATACGTCTCCACAGGCGCCTGTGTGTGACTGTGTGACGGGAACATACGATGCAAGCTCCTCCCTCGCAGCCTGCCTGGTCCAAGGACAGTCCATTCTCACCAAATCAATGTTTTCAATCTTCTCATTACCATTTCACCATCAGCAGCGTTATA
Organism: Datnioides undecimradiatus; assembly: GCA_008933995.1. Classification (NCBI taxonomy): domain Eukaryota; kingdom Metazoa; phylum Chordata; class Actinopteri; order Lobotiformes; family Datnioididae; genus Datnioides; species Datnioides undecimradiatus. The sequence continues at coordinate 439,918 of WARS01000007.1, read as the reverse complement.
ATCAATAATTCTGCTTTCTTCTGTAAGGAGTGTTCACATGCCCCTACTAACAGATGCTCACACACACTCTCACAACACAAATCCACACACAAACACATTATTTGTTTAGTTTATTGAATCTTGTCATTCCCTGGCCTTCAATGTGACCTTGTCTATTCACTAATCCTTATAATTCCTTCTGTGTGTTTAATGGGATTATTGTCATTTATTGCACGTGACACACACACAGCCATTTATCTTCATTCGCGTTAAAACATCCTCTACGGATGAACTGATTAAGGTTGATAATAAATAATTATTATTCAATATTGCCCCTGATGTCATTAAGTCTGTTAAGCGTGGACACCATGAAATAGAGCTCACTTCATATATTCAGCTATTAGCATAGCCGGGCGTACCATCAGAGAGTCCTGGGTGTTCACTCACGGGCTTAATTTGCCAATGGGGCCTTGCTGTTTTAGAAGTGAAAATGTAGAAGAGCAGTGCAAATGATTTGTAACATCCCTTTTTACTGGTGTGAGCACAACCTTCAGTGACATAAAAACTCAGCCTTTCACTGTTTTTCTTGGTGTTAAATCCAACAAAATGGATATAAGAAATAGAGGTAGCCACCGTGACTTCAGCCAGTGGTTTGTACACTGTTTCGAAGCGACTGTTTTGGCTTTCGCCTGGTTGGCTTTTTGGAGACAAAAGTGACCATATTTTAGGAAGAGAGGATGGAACGAGCTGGTTTGATTAGCAAAATGCTAACTGCAGCTAACAAAAATGGATGTATAGGGAAAAAATAAACAGCCGACTCATTACAGTTACATAGAAGTAGGTTTAAGTTACTTCCGCATTGACTTTTTCTTTAATAGTTGGTAGTGCCTGCTTGTTTGGCTAAATAAACACATTTCTAACAGGATTTAACGCACAGGGCCATTATTTTGTACCCTATGTGGAGGATTTGAAGGTTGGATGGAGTTATATGCGTAGACAAGGGAAATGAACTTGTGTTAATCTAATAAAATGAAACAGGAAGGAATTGTCCACCAAGAAATGCCACAAAACACACTCATCCTTACAAAAAGCCTGCTTGTTCATGTGAGGCCGGGGCCCATTCACGTTAAAAACACCCAGGGGCCCATTAAGCCTTAATCCGGTTACGGCGTTTAGATATTAACTGTGCAGGCATGTGAGATGGAGAGGAAAGAAACAGAGATAATAAGAAGTATAATGAAGTGCAACAAGCCATGATGATTTTAAAAGGAAGCAACAGTAAATGGTTAAACTCCTTGCAAAGCTGAAGCAAAGGGCAGACACTCTCTGTATTAACTGCTGTGCTTGATACTAATGCTTTTTAATATGTTACACTTAAATTTTTTAATTAACAATTTTCCCAAAACATTGATCTGACATGTATTATACCGCCGTGAAGAAACAAAAGACACAGAGGACAGAACAGGGACAGCAAAGAATGGAAAGACAGCTCCTGAAGTGACCTTCATTGAACAATGGTGTTGTTGACCTGCTGTCAATTTCAAACTGTAACAGTGACCGTGCCCATTGAGGTCCAGCAATACGGACTATTGGCAGTGATGAAACGCGCTTCTGTGATGTTGACTTGCTTGCAGTACAGTGTTGCCTGAACTTTTGAAGCTGTTTTTGGGAGGTCGTTCGTGCTCTTGTTGACTGGGACAGTCTAGTGACTAGTTATCTGCATGTGGGTCTCTCAGATGATGTTGTCAGAAACTTCGAGCGAGGCCAGTCCACAGCACAGTCATCCAGGGCATCGTATAGCCGTCGGCATGGCAGGACTCTTTGTTTCCATAAACAAGTTCCAGTAGTGTATGTTCAGGTGTCCCTAACAAAATATTCTATGACTCCCTCGAGGTGCCTCTGATAGTCCTGTCAAGTCTGGACTTCTCAGCTCTGTCAGCTGACAGAGGTAAAGCACGCACATTGATGCCCCAGCTGAAAGGTTATGGGGGTGCACATCGCCTGATTCACAAAAGGTAAAATAGACACAGCCAATCAAACATCCATGGGAATTAGTTTTGGGTCATGACCTGTAATGATTCTATTGAGCCCACTGGTCAATTATTTGTTTTCTTATTTTCAAATGGGCATGAGGGACAGGAGGTGGTTTTGAATTCTGCCATGGACTGCTGTATAAACCAAAGTGTTTTTGAAATATACAAAGATTATTCGAATGATCAATTTTAACACAACGTTTTAAAACTCAGGACTTAAGAACAATTTGCCATTTGTTTATTTTCAGAGATTATGTTACACAATAATCACATTATATTAGTTCCATTGGGCGCCAAGCCTGCAGTGTTTACATGGTTGCTTATTGGCTGGACATCAAATCACGTTGTTGCTTATCTTGGTTTCCCAGTTATTAGCAAGGGTGTAGGATGTGCACACTTTCATCCAGAATGCCTCTTAGTTAAATGTGTTATATACCAATGCTGAGCCTAAAAGCAGTGCTCAGAGACAATACAGGTGTATTTTTACCAGTTTGTACTCTGCAAATAGGCTGCAAATAAATTGGTATGTCATGGCAAGAAAAACAGATGTGTACCCAATGACATTAATAATGCAGGCATTTCATTTAGGTGCTTTATGGTCCAGTCTTAGGGCTCCAATATTGTTCATGCTGGCTTTCTTTAAGCACTGAAACAGAATGGGGACTAATGTTCATAGTTACATCTGTGGTTTTACTGCTACAACAAGTTAACAGGGGCGCTGTGAAAAAAGGTCTTAAACAGTCGGGCAAACGAAGAAGGCAAGCAGAGGTTTTGGAATCGCAGAGGCTAATGCCAGATGATGGAGCAGCTGGGTGAGACATGTACGGGATCCTTCGAGTACTTGTAGGCTGGGCTGAAAAAAAAAAAAAAAACATCTATTGTGTCTACGGAGAATTGCAGCTGAGAACTGGTTGAAACACCTCCCTCAGCAGGTTAGCAGGTTATGTCGCCCCATGTGCGTTTCAGTGCGGTCAAGGTTTTGTTAACCAAGCCAACAGATCGATTACGTCAGCAGGTCAATGGAGCTTTTTCTCTTCAAAACAGCTGCCTGGCTAGCCAGCTGACTATCAGTCTAGATAGATAAATAGTCTTGATAGTTTGCCGGAGGTGTCTTGGTTATGCACGACACACAACGGAGCTCGTACAATTGCACATATCCAAAATTGTCAACATTATTAAAGTGATGTTTCTGGCTCAGTGGAGCTGTTGTTCATTTCAGATCTGACAAAACTTTCCTAATTAGCATAGTTTTTGTGGTAAAATACTTTTATTGTGCACCTTTCAGGAAGCACTGCTGTCTGATTTTGTGCCTGAATGGTTTCATTATTTAGACCACACAGATTTTTTTTTTTTTTGATTGATCTTAGCAAAGTGATCCATTTATCACAAAATTAACCATCACAAATTCTGCAAAAATCTTATAAACACCACATGATCACTTAATATTTCCCCACTTTTCAAGTTGATGAGGATTGAATGACAGTTCATTGAACAACTGACTGGCTCAGAGCAGGGAGGACTCTGAGGTTTGCTAAGGATGCACCATTTCCGTCCTTCAGACAAGATCAGATCCAGCGGCTACAAGCCAGACCTCGGTGGCCAGTTGTGACGTACCCTGTGTACAAATATATACTATGAAAGATCCAGCCCTCGAATTGGGGCAGAGTATGAGATTAATTAGATGACCTAGAGGCAGAGGAGATGGAGCACCTGTCGCCATGACACATTGTTCACATAGGTGGCCTCATTTCGGACTGAAGCTCTAACCTTGCAGGATTATGGCCAAACTCTACCCACTGACAAATATTATTCATTCAGTTGATTATCCTGATTGGTTGATTGGTTCATCATCAAATCGTTCCCTGTTGTCTTAATCACTCGCAGAGCTCTCGTACTTGTGAATTACACTGTAATTCAGACAGAACTTAAAGTAAATTGAAAGCTAATCCTGCAGAGGAGCAGGAGGTGCGTTGACACACTGCTGCTGTGCGCAACAAGGTTGTTGTTGTGTTGCGCTGAGTCATATTGTGCATTGCACTGCAATGTGCTTAAGTGTGTAATCTTTGTGTGGATGTTTTAAATGTGTGTGCACATCTGTGTGTTATTTACCAGTCCCGAGCAGCTGCTTAGAATGATTGACAAATGACAAATCATTGACAATCCTGAGACAAGAGGAGAGTAGAGAGACAGCGTTGAGAGGTGCGATAAAGACTGGAGTGTGGAGGGGAATAAAAACAGCGTGGAAGGAATTAGACGTGCGGGTCAGAGAGGGTAAAGGGAGCGCGGAAAAATACTGTAATCCATTGAGGAAGATGAGTGTAATCTGGCAGGTGTGCAGGAACAAGCAGATGTCCGTGTTCTGCCAGAGCATTTCAAGTCTGAAGTCTCACCTGTCTGCTGCTCTGAAACCCGGGTTCCTTCTGGCCAACTGATGTTTATATATCACCCGAAGGCAGGGAGGAAGAGATGTGGGAAGATAAATGGAGAGGTGAAGGATGGGAGGGGTTGAAGGGGCAGATGCAGAGAGGAGATGGAGGGAAAATGGGGGATTGGAGGTGGGTAGAAGGAAGGTTAGGCTGCCGGGGGGAGACGAAAAATGAAAGAAGAGGGGGCAGTGGAGAGAAAAGGTTGGAATGGAAGTGGGGGATGGGAGACTGAAAGAAGAGGTGAGGAGAGTAAAAGGGTTGGGACAAATAGGGGAAACAGATGTCAGGAGAAAGGGTAACAAGTGGGGGACCGATCCCAGAGGAACTGAAAGGTAGGAGAAGATCCCCATCTCCCATTTACTACGAAAGCCAGCTCCGTGCACACACACACACACACACACACACACATTCAGATAATAAACACATGAACCAGACTGTAGATAATTGCCTCGCGGGAGACAGAGAGAGAGAACCTGAGCGCTGGATTGACAGGTGGACTGGTGTGCAGAGCTGCAGAATGAGGGATGATGTCGACAGCAGAGCACAAACACACGCAAACGCATTAACGCAGCCACCAAGAAAACACACACAAGCACATCAAAAAAAGCCCCGACACGCTTACGCAGCCCCGCTCACTGACACATCTGCTGTATGCTACATAAAAATGCATAAATACAAACACTTGAAGCAGAGTGGATATAATTGTCCCTTATGGGAGGCAGATAGCAGGAGTGGATGGGCCGGTGTTGGTGCAGCGCAGGGAGAGTAAGTTAAAATGATTAACTACACACACACACACACACACACACACACACACACACACAAACACAGCTAAATGAATGTCGACAGGCAACCCAGCGTCCTTTTATGCGGGCATGAATAGCTGTGCACGCACATGCACACAGACACACATGCGCACACGCACTGGTGTTTAGCCATTTGATTCTCGGTATTGACAATCAGTATGTCAGCGTGGAGACACACAGCTCATCAAAGCCTCATTTGAAAGGCTCTGTGAGCGTGAATGCCATGCAGAGGTTTGTTGAATATTTCATTCACTCAGGGTCACACTGCCTAATTAGGAATTCAGCAGGGATTGTAAATGAAACTCACACGGACCTGCAGTAACTTGTTTACCGGACAGTTCGGAGGATGAGTAATTATACCGTTAATGAGTTTGGTCTGCAATTTTTGATTTCTTTTTGTGCGACAATTTTAATATTTTGGAGCTATTTCAACTCATCTTGTCTAAATGTTTACCCTGGCTGGGTTGTACAAGTACGATTAACTGCTTATTAGTGCGTGTCAGCATCTGTTTTCCTCTGCCTGCACACGTCTGTCTGTCTTGAGGTGAGTTTGTGTTGAATCAGGTTCTGTGCTAACTGCTAAAAGAGCAGGCAGAAGGAGTTTTTGTCACTTCTGGTTTCACACCTGTAGTTTTTGTTACCCTCTGGTTTCATAAGCAGCTCACAAAGACGTTCGTCAGAAATTAGTACAGACAGGTGGAACAGGACAAAAAAGAGGCGTGCGCTCCTGTGATTTTCCGTCTCGCTTGTTTTTAACAAAGGGCAGCCACAATACGCGATCACAACACACATCTGTTTCCACTCCTTTCAACTGTCTGATCGCTCAGAGAAAATGCCAGCACTGAGGTTGTGAAGGGCATACATGCTACCACGGTTACTGAATGATCTTAACTTTTGAATTCATGTTGAAATCAAATACGCTATCATAAAATCCTGCAGTCGGTCCATTTTGCTTTGACACCACAAACCCCAGTGTGTTCAATTTGTTTATGTGTGACTGTGTTTTTAGAGGACAGAGACTCTGAGTTTTTGGGGAATGGTTGTTGCTGCTGTTAAATGATTTGAATTCATCATTATTTTATAATGTTTGAAAAATATAAATACGCAAACTGAAGATGAAAATTTGTCCCCAGCTGATCTGAACTACTCGCTTTCCGTGTGGTGCAGACATGCCTTTGGGTGAGTTGTGGTAAAGTAGGGATTTAACCACAGGGAAAATAATATTTGATATTAACATCAGCATCAAATAATTATATTTTGTATGTTGTTGTAACTATTGTAACTAAGCCGGTCTATTTCCTGCTCAGTATCGTTTTGGAAACATTTTCATTCGTCACAGGGAATCATAGGGATCCCTCACTACCCGAGGACCGGGCCAGGTGTAGTTTTCTGCTCATCGCTGACTGTAACCAGGCCTTAGACTCACACCGTGTGGATTTATGCTCATTTTATCAGATTCTCTTTTTCATAAGTTTCCCTCTTGTGGCAAAAATTCAATTTCCATGAAGACAAATATCTCTCTGGCCAACTGCAACTGGTTTTATGTTGCTGTCTGTATTTCTTGTGATCCTCATGCAGCAAGTTACCTGTTAGAGTTAGCCTTGAGGTTTCTTCTTCTGTGGTGGAGTGACTTGTTGGTCAGGGAAACGTATGCGTGTCACTGGATCCACAGTTGAAGCTTTAACAGTTCACAAGCCTATTTTGCATTTTGTCTTATTACAACCAGTGCGCGTGGAAAAATACACGTAACATTTTATGAATATGCGTGCATCGTCATCAACACGAGACCTGAGTTGACTGTTATTGGTTTTAATAATTCTACAACAGAGTCCCGATGTGGAAAACTCCATAAATGCCTGAGTTTTGGAGTAGTTTCCTATAGATAACTCACATTAGGTTCTCATTTCTGACTAAGCACTTTGATGTTGTTTTGATATTCCTCTTGTGGCGTTTTCGGTCCCACCGCAGTTCAAATAGCATTATTCTCAGTTGGTCAAACAAACTGATCAAAAGCAGGAAGCAGTAAAGAGTTCAGAAACTGTTCAATGTCAGCGTGAGCACATCTTAGGGGTCATCAGGGAGATTTATTGTGACAGCACATCAGACTGAAACTGGCATTATTATGTAATAAAAAAAAATTTAAATTGCGAGAACATAGTCTGGGTAGGGGGTTGGTGGGGGTTGGTGGGGGTGGGGGGGTGGATGCTCTCATCACAAACAACTTCAAAAAGTCACTGAAGCACAGAGAAAGAGAGTCACAAAGTAGGAGAGAGAGGAAAATCATCAGAGACACAGAATGAAACTGACAGGGAGGCACACACACACACACTCACACACACACACACACACACACACACACACACACACACACACACAGAAACAAAACAGGAGCGAGATGCACAGGAAGTTTGGGGGAAGTAGGAGTGGAGTGCACAGAGAGTGACGGAGAAGCTAAGAGATGAGCCGTTAACGTCTGAGAGGGTGTGTGTCCGTTCACATTGTGGCAGAACTCAGCTGGTTTTAGACCAGAAACAGCTTTTGGAGTGTTCGTCTGCTGATTTTGTCTTTTTATCCATCTGAGGATTTGTCTCGTCTTGGACTTGAGGCCGGATTGTGGTTAGCAAGTCATAGCTGTGACTTCAACGCGAATGTAATTACGTGTAATTAAGATGCCACATGCTTCACCTTTGCGGTATGTGCCATTTTAACATTCCAACAAAGCACTGCAGATGAGAACAAGTCAATCGTGGCTAACTCGGCCGCATTTCCATTTTTATTAATGCTGAATACATTGCACTGTTCCTGATGAATAAATAAATAGGAATAGAAAAATAAGGACAGATAAGGAGAAAATGAAATGGCTCCATTGGTGTTTATTCTGCTTATAATCATATGATTAAAGTGCAGGTAAACTCTCCAAAGGGAGGGGGGCATAAAACACTCAAAGGTCGACGTGGGACAAGTGACGACACGGATCAACACAGCGAGCGTTGTGCTCCTCACCGCTCGTTGTCAGAATCCTCCGCCGCTCGCCAGAGTCCCTGACCTGAAACTTAAACATCTCTTTAGTCGCTCTGTCCTGAACCGACACAGATTTTTCAAATGTCACTCTCGCACGCACCGCGCCGCCCGCAACGTAACGGGAGAAGCACAGCTGTCACTGCGAAACATGATCCAATAGCCTGGAGACAGATGGGAACACACCTGAGCCCTACCGCACGCCGCCGCTGCTGGTACGGGCAAATGTCACTTTGCAAAAACCTCCATGTGTCTCCTCCAAATAGGCTCACTGATGGGGTTTCTGCTGCTTGAGTCGGGCTTTTAAGTACTTTCATTTCAATGGACACGAGGCGTTATTACCATACTGCTGGTGGCGAGAAGCTGCACGAGACGCATGCGGAAACAGGACAGATGGGCTGCTTCCCAGAGTTTGCTCTGCCTACAAATTTCCCCGTCTAAATAAAATGGGAACATTTGTTGTGCTGATTTAGTTAGTACGTAAAACCACAGGCTGACACTTTTTTAGGATTCACATTTTTTTTCAGCATTTTTCTCCTCTTTTTAATTGAAAGTGATAGAGACTAGAGTTCAAAATACGCCTGGGAAAGCTAATAATGGTGGAATCATCACGGCCTGGTGTCATTTAGACCGGGATCCTTCAGGTTCGGTGGCACTTCCTGTTTAGATCGGGAACCTACTGGGTCTTCCCAGTGTTATATGGGGTTAAAAACATGGACATGCAGACACCTTGAGTGTGAAGGTCCATTCTCGACCATGTTTTAGCCTCTGTGCAACTGTGAATTGTAGCTGAGAGCTCCTGAAAAAGATAGTAAGTCAACCTTGAGTGAGGAACTTCAGATACTAGGGCACAGAAGGACTCATGGCTCGCTGTGTTTCAGAAAACAAATAATAATAATAATAATCAAGAAGTGGACAGGGAGAGAAGGACAGAGTGGAGCTGCTGTCTCAGAGAACAGTGGGATTACAATGGGAGGCAGAATCACAGCACCAGCAAAATCAAACAGCCGGTCAGCCGAAAAGTAAACAAGTGGAAAAGATGTCGGCCTGTTCAAACTCTCGCAGCCTCACACGCTCCACACACACACAGACACGCCTCTACAGTATGATGCTCTCATTGATAGACACAGACAGAAACATAAGCATAATCAAGCTGACGAGAACACCCACACACATCATGGGCGCTCAAGATGCAGCCGTCAGATACACGGAGGCGCGTACACGCCAAGGCATGCTACACTCATGAGTCAGTATGGACACCGACGCAAACATACGCAAATATGTGCACACACAGATTTTACTAAGGTTCTCTCTCTCTCTCTCTCTCTCTCGCTCACACACACACACACACACACACACACACACACACACACACACACACACACACAGTGACGTCTGTTTCATATTCCACCGCGGCTGGAGTTGATCCTCACCACAGGAGGTGTCGCCACCTCAGTGAGACACTTGTGCTGCGTTTTCAGTGTTCTGGAATGAGAAATATTGAAAGTGTTAACTCAGCTGACAGTGTCTCATGTTGAGGCGTTCAAAAAAGCGGCGAGACAGGAGCGGAGCGCTGTTTAAATATTAATATGTCAACAGAAATATGATTAGTCGGAGTTACTGAAAACTCTCCGCACAAGTGTTTGTATTCGAGGAGCGTGGGTGTGTTGTGCGCGTGCACGAGGAGCCTTTTTCAGCTCGTTCTATCTACCTCTCCCTGCATCTGTTCCCCTCTGTTAAACTCTCTCTCTGTAAATATTCATTACAGCTCTTTGTAACACTTAGTTCAGCTCTCCTTCCCTCGCTGTCTGCCCCCTGAACGCTGCCACATGTGGGGTTACATGCTGATGAAGTCGACTTTGTTTCAGGAAAAGCTTTGATTCGCAGTTTGGGACACTGCTGGAATATTTCTTTAATCCGCAGAGTTTGACGATAATAGCGGAAGTCAAGCATGGCTGTACAGTAATCTCGCTTTCTTTCCTCCCTGTGTTCCTTTGAGTGCGAGCCGTCTGAGCACATGCAGTCCCTCGGTGCGTTATTCCAAAGGTTCTTCTGAGTCACTGATCAAACTCCAGCTAAGCGTGTTTACTTCAGGGTTTGTTAGTTGTCACAGGGATAACATCTCAGTCTCTGTTACCGTCTGCAAGCCTGCTCCCCTGGTTTCTCCTCTGCCGTCACTGGAGAGGCGTTGCACTTACATGTTTGAACTCTTACTGGGACGTATGCATATGAATATATTTTCTTAAGTATGCACGTGATTGGATTTGGATTTTTTTTGTGGTATTTGTCAAATGATTGTGTGACCTTATTGCTTTTTTATCATCAAAAATAAAATGCATTTTAGAAATAAATCAAAAACCAGATGAGTAAAAACTCAAATCAGAGTCTAAAAAAGTAAAACCTGCAGTGTAATGAAGTACAGTACTGTACTTTTTCATTGCTTCTTTTAGTAATGGGTAGTGACAGTACATTTTACATCACAGTTACTTATATTACATTTACAGTATATTCGTCCAGCTGCATGAACAATATCAACATGGTTATAAGACCTTAGGCTGCGCCTATGCCCCCCCCTTAGTTTAACTTGTTATCCCTTACTAAAGCTTTAAATGGTAAATTTACTGCACTTATATAGCAATTTTCTAGTCTTGTGACTGCTCATAGCACATTACACTAAAGGTTAGCATTCACCTGTTCACATGAAAGGAAACTAAGGAATCTAACACATCCACACACTGATGACACAGCATCAGGAGCAATTCAGGGTCCAGTGTCTTGCCCAAGGACACTTCAGCATGCAACCCGGAGGAGCTGCAGATCGAATCCCCTGTCATCCGATGGGTGGACGACCCGTTCTACCTCTGAGCCACGTCCACCCTTTAGGCTTGCTGTAGCTCCCTCCAAACTGGAGACTGACTGGTGCACTGGTACAGTGCTGCATCATAGTGAATACAAAAAGATGCAACACAGCAGAGCTGTTTAAAGGCACCTTTTTATGAGTTCTGCAGATTAGCTGAATTACTTTTTGCTTTCTGATTAATTAGCAAACTAATGTAATTACATTTTTATTACAATAATTATTATACAGTAATTATTGATTACATTTTCCAGCAACTTTTCCAACACTGAGCAAATATACTGTAGTTTAACTGTTAGGATTTTTGTTCCTAAGCTGCCACTGTCACTATATCACATTTTTTACTGTACTGTGCAGTAGCATTTTGGAGGGCATGGGGATATGACAGTTGGTGTAAGCTAACCTGCGTCACTGCACGCGCACAGGACACCAGGGCACATTTGAGTTACTGAGCGCTGAGCGGAAAATGCAATGAAAAATGCTGATTGGTGTTGTAATACGTCAGGCTTGATTGATTAAATGCGGAATGCACGCAGCTTGAGCAGAATTGATTCCTATGATTAAAATGGGTAATGTCATCAAGTTTTCTGCGTCACAGGACGTATTGTCTCATTGACCTGCAAGACCCTGCGGTGGGGGGGGGGGATTAAAGGGGAACCACATTTTCTTTCCTAAATGAGATATTTACATTTTACGAAAAATAATAACCTCTGATACGCTGTGATTGATGGTGCCCGTTAAAACAAGTGATGAATGAGGCTCTAGTTTAATCAGATTAGTCTCAATGTTTTTCAGACGCTGTCATCATAGGTTAGATGTTCTAAAACTCATATAAATGACACTGTGTTTCATAATGCGTAAAGATAATCAGTACCACGTGTGTAAACAGTTGTTACACTGATTCAGCAGAAAGCAGAATGGCTTCTGCGGCCATGACCAGGTGGAGACTGATGGACGGAGCATGTTGGTTGACGAGAACAGACCTTTCACTGACTCGTTGCAGTGAGGAAGCTGCGTGCGTATGTTGCTGAGCTTTTAACGCCAGATGTTTGAGAAAGTGCTTGGAAATGTGTAATTCTGTGTCTCCTCCAGCTGGACTGCAGGGTCAGTCAAAAATGCAGAGCAGCCTCTTCATATTTCTGGGATTTTATGGTGAGTGTATCGCTCAGTCACATTTCTGTGGGACTGAATAATGGTGCCCCACATTTGTATTTGATGCTCCAAACACCAATGTTTCCAGATACTGTACCTATTAGGGTAAGTCATGGGGAATTACGGGGAAATGCAGGCAAACAGGATGCACAATGGATCTAGAACATCCCCATTAGGTTTAGCAGAGCAGCCAATAACGGCTTATCAAAGCGACGCTGTGGGACCTTTTAAATGTTGCTGCCAACAGTATCACATAGAGCGACATGCTAAAGTCACATTTGAGCTCAGCAATTAAAGCAGAGCTCTAATGAGAACACCCAGTGGTGGAACCTTACTGTGCAAACCACCTTCAGAACAAACTGAGCCGTTTCAAAGCTCCGCTAAAGATAAAAGGGCTCAATTTACATACTGGCATGCTGGAGGGCGAACCTGCTGCAACGTTCGCAACCTTCCCACCTTTCAAACTGAAAAGGCATCAGGCAAATCATATTAAACAACAGTGGTGATGCTCTTAAACGCTGCTCCTTTGTTTGGATTAAACTGCTGATTTGGACACACGGACGGTTTGTTATGTGACATCACTCCGGTTCAAAATTAATTATTACAGCAGAAACTGTTTCTTAGGATTCCCGGCAAAAGCTCTGCTATAATAATAACGTGGTGTTTCCCCTGTAGGCTAGGGTCATCACTCATAGTTGTTTTGTTTCCAAAATAGTCCTAAAATATTCTTTTTCAGGATATTTGACTATTTAGAGCAAAGGGGCAGCAAACGACTTTCTCCCTTTGTTGCGTTCTTGTCTCTTTCTCTCCTCTCTCACTTACAATCTTTCTTTCCTTCTTTGTGGTGACGGAGCTCAGCTTTTATATTCCACATGTGCAGCACTGTACGACCGACCAACCTAATCCCTTTCATGTGGGAACCCCCCCCCGGCCTACTCTTCAATGCATTTGCCTTTGCACATGTTGTGTAATCAAAACCAAATTGTGTGTTTTCTGCCAGGCAAGCGCGCTTACCCTGAGAAATTAACATAAATACATTAGAAATAGGATGGAAGCAGTGAATTGATTTCTTGAGGGGAACTGGGTGTCATGAATAATGACTTAGCTTGGGCTGGTCCTTGAAGTCCCCGATGGAAACCAGGCCACTGCTTGCTCTGCCCTGCACGGCTACCAGACTGGCTGCTCCTGACATCTAGTGGTGAATGTAGCGGTTGCATTGTGGCATCTGTTCTGTTTTAACGGTGCATGGATGATAGACATAGTAATAGGTCGAGTGGATGACAACAGATGGGTAGATTCATCACTGGCTTCACCTTTAGAGAGGTGTAGGAGAAACACCACCTTTGTTCTTTTGATATTCTTCACATCAGAGTGATCTCACACAGCCAGATATTAGAAGACAAGGTTACTGCTGCAACTGCAGTTAGAGTTTTATGCATTAAACTAGCTGGTGTGTTCCATTAAACTGGAATTATATCCTTTTATTAAGGACTGCGGTTATCTTAAGTATGGATACGTCAGTCTTAGGGCAAAGAAGTGTTTCCCTTTCTTCCTTCCTGTCCACCAACCTCCTTAGAGTTGAAACTTCAAATCAAATGGATTTATATTGAAGCCATATTAAATGATGATTGATTGATTTCCAGTTTTAGCAGCCTGGGGTCAAACCCCGATGCCCCAGGGTTTTGCCCACTGCCCAGCTGGCAATGCACCCAATTCTTAGAGTTTGTCTAGCTCTGTAAGTGGTGGACCCACAGGGCAGCTGCGACATATTGCCCCTTTGGCCAGAGTCCAACCAGGCCCCCGGGAGTATCTGAGGCTTTGCTCTGCAAGCCCCTTGTCCCACAGGTGGAGGAGGGTGGGGTGGTTCAGCGTTTGTTGCAGTTGCCTCTCAGATGCAAATCCAAAACCCACAGGAGGGATTAATTGGGAACACTCTCGGATGGTCCCAGGTAGACCCGGGGTGTGACTTGTATCTCAACATCACTGTACGTGTACATGTACACTTTTCAAGGTAAAATAATTGTTTGATGACTGCAGAGAGGATTGCATGGGTTTTTCTTGTAGCCGCTGGGACCTGAGTCCTTGAAACGATGAAATTAAATTATTCACATTATTCATAAACTCCACTGAAATCGTTCAGCAAATAACCTTGAATTCTTATTTGTTTCTGTCTGACGTGGACTCTGCAATAAAGTTGAAAAAGCCTTCCTCATATTTTTGAAGTACCACTTTGAATCCCTTTAATATGTTTTTTAAATGGTAAATGGACGGTACTTATAGAGCGCCTGTCTAGTCATCTAACTACCCAAAGTGCTTTTACAAGTCAGCATTCTCCCATTCAGATGAAAGGAAAGTGAATAAACCAAGGAGACAAATCCATTCACACATCCATGGAACAGCCATGGGGAGCAATTAGGGGTTCAGTGTCTTGCCCAAGGGCACTTTGGCATGAAGCCCAGAGGAATCAGGGATTGTGCAGCCACTCTTCTGATAGGTGGACAAATCACTCTGCCTCTGAGCCACAACATTACCATGAAACTCGCTCAGTGTGCCCCGTATGTTTGAACAGATTTGTTGAGTTTGTACTGTAAAACTACATGGAGGGAATCACTGAAGACGAGCCAAGTGGATCAAAGTGTCTCTGTTGATCATTTGGAAACTTGTGGCGCTGTAAGTTCAGGAGCAGCCCAGAGGCAATTTGTCACATTATATATTCTCTGGGGACTTCATTTAGTCTCCTGCAAATTGGTTACATGATACAGAAGTGTCTTTATCAGTAAATAGAAAAGGTTCCCGGAGCCCCTACAGTAAAAATGGTAAAATAAATAAATAAATATAAAGCTTAAAGGAAATGTGCCTGTTCTAGTGACAGCAAGGCAGGTTAACAACATCCAGTTTCCGCTGACGCATAATTAAGTAAAAATGAATTAATGTCATAATGCTTTGACATGAACAGAATTTATTTAGCGTACCTTTTTAAGGCTTGGCACCAGGGCCACTTAAAATACATCAGGGTAATTCAGCAGAGAAGGCAGCGGTGTAATTAAAGACTGGTGCTTGGAGGGATACTTCAGCAAAAATGATAGAGCGCGCTCATTAGAGGGGGCGGGGGCTCGAATTCAAGAGTTTAAAAAAGTCACAGCGCACCCAAAGACCTCACTTAGACCCAATAAGGTCCAGAAAAATGTGAAAATAAGAGTTCAGTTGGTACCTTTAGGTTCTGTACCGCGGTCACGTGCATTGACAGACCGCAGGTAAAACTTTCTGCCAACATGTTTACATGCCGTTTACTTGTTTTGCAGATAAAAATAGGTTTCATCTTACATTTGGTGAATACAGCGAACATGCAAAACCCCTTAAAGTCAAAGCAGAATCATATATAAAAGTATAATTTCAATATGTTAAAGCATATTAACTGGCTGGCAGAATAAGCCTCCATCAATGTATATTGATAATTGGAGGGATATTACTTCTATTGCTCTGAGATGGCACCGATTCACTGCAGAGGGGAGGAAAAATCAGAAGTGAAACTACCAAGAGTTTGTTTATTTGCGCTGACTGATCGTCTGCTCTGGAGTAAGGCACATTCATGTTGTAACTGTGGCTGCACTATGATCACCGGGCTCCAGCTCTGTGTACGTATGCGTGTAAAGCAGGCTGTTAAAGTCTGAGCAACTAGTATATTGTCACTGAGTTGTTCCTTGATTGATAAAAAAAGAAAATAATCAACAACAATTTACCTTGTTAGGCCGTGGCAGAAAGGAACGTTGGTATTATGGCATATTGCAAAGACAAGACAAAGCACACGGATTTGCTTCTGTGACAGTGTTGCAGGGACAACAGCACATAACAACACCAGGTACTGGTGTTACAATACAGTGCCTGTAGGGTGAAACAGTGCTGCAGGACATAATAATCAGAGAGTGGAGTGTACATTAAGATATCCACTTATATATTTCATAGCAAAGGAGCGCGAGGAACATGAGACTTTCTGCCACAAGGGGGAGCTAAGTGTATTGTACTTGTAGTCTCTCACCTCTGGCATCCTCCTCTGCTGCTCCAAGCGGAGGCCCAATAATTCTGTTTCACTAATCAATACTGCTCCAAGTCCATATAATTTAAGCTCATTTGTATTTATTGTATATATTCATGTGTGGTGACGCGGTCGCCTTCCGTCCCAAACCCCCTCCTCTGCAATCGTGTTCCTTAGTAATGGATCTTCCCCTCCGTAAATCAGATATTGCAATATTAAACCAGATCATGAAAAAAATGTAATTAAATTCATTAAGAAAAGGAGTTTTAAAGTGTTTAAACCGACACACACAGCTCAGGACTGTCCCTCAACTCCAAAGGAAACTTAATGGCGTCCCTCAGAAATGACAGAAAGACATTTCTCGTCTCTTGTGTTTCGTCTCATTTAGTCACTGTTCTGACCTTATTCACCGCACAATATGATATTTTTGAAAAGTATTAAAAAGCACAGATTTAAATTGGAATTTAATAAAAGAGAAGTCCAACGCCGGCCACTCTCAGTCGTCACACTGAAGGGGAAGGGTGTTTAATGAAGTTTAATTAATTGAATGTATTACATTTTACTGTGTTATACTCCAAATTAATTTGACTTGTCTATACCGCCTCCTAGTAATTAGCCTCCAATGAAGGAAATAACCCCAGTGTAATGTACATCGGACTAAAATGAGACGTATATGACACATATATCCAACACTCTAGACAGGCCGTTTCATTGCTCGGAATCTCACTGGACCGGGCTAATTACTGGATCTAATTAGTGTTTTATGGTTAAAATCAGGTCATTGGCTGATCTTCTGAACAACTGGCATGGACAATGATCAGCATTGTGTTCATGTTCTCAAGAGATCTGTTCTTAGACTATATTCTGTGTCTTGCACTGGTTATAAAGCAACTCTATTGTATGTAAATCTCTTCTAAATGAACTTTCAGTGATTAAAACAATTGCTCAAGCTAAAGTTGTTTTACCAAAATCTGCATTATAAAGCTCCAAAGAGTAGACAAGACACCACTGTGTCTGTCCAGCTGGCAGAGCACTGACAAAACATGTTGGAATTAATGCTGCATGCCTTAAAATGTAAAAACAATAAATGCTTAATGTGTGCATCACAGGTCTGAGCTTAAAGTCTGAATATACCTATGTCACACTTGTCTCACTAATCCCTCATGTTTGTGTATCGTTGCACAAACCCATACAGCCTTTAACAGGACAACAACTTTACATTATATTTATTGGTACATTAAGCTTGGCTGCTAATTTTAATTGCTCGCGCCACTTCAGTCGGCATCACTGTGGGCTGCAGTCGAGTCAGCTGTAACAGGCAGACACCTGTGTGGGAGTGCAGGGACCTTGAAAGTGGGATTGGGAGTACACAGGAGTACCACAGTGTAAATCAGAAGGTGTAAACAGAGCACGGACACCTGCATTCCTGTGTGTTTTCTGCAAGTATGTCATAACTCATCAACACTTTGCATGTTAAAACATGTTACGGTCAATAAAACTTTGAAATTAACCACCACACTTGACAAAAATGCTCTGAAATGATGATGCCACAGGTTTTTATCACTATGTAAAGCTACTCGCTGTCAGATTTTACATCTGTTTAAATGATAATCAAACCGCAGACTTCCTGAATCACCAGCACTTTGTAAATAAGAGTCACATGGACTCTGAATGGACTGATTGTCATTGTGTTCTCAGATATAGCATACTCCGGCTGTGCATTCATGATGTGTTTGAGTCTGTGTGTGTGTGTGTGTGTGTGTGTGTGTGTGTGTGTGTGTGTGTGCATGAGAGAGAGAGAGTGTGTGTGTGTGTGTGCCAGTGTGTTTATGGTTTCAAGTGACAGTTAAAAGGCCCAGTGAAGAGCTCCATCTGGATGAATGACACATGAGCCAGTATTTCCTTCTCTTTGTGTGTGTGTGTGTCTGCGCATATGTGATTAAACAGGCCAATTATTACTCAATTAACCGCGAGTGTCACGCACTTGGACATATTGCAAGAATTATGGGATTGTATACCTTAAGACGTACATCTGTCAGCGCTCTGCAACATTGATAATCTCACCATCCATGTCGGAGGAAGGAGGATAAATGAAAACAGGGCATTCATCACGGGCTTGGGGACGTGGGATATGGGACTGAGACATAGGTGAGCTCTGGAGACTGGGGTGCATGATAAATGAAGGGAACCTGTTATAATATCTACCTATTAATATACCTTGGATATGATATGTTCCTACCTGTTCATCCGTCCAAGTATCCTGAGGGGTTAGAAGATAATTATGCCTTTACTGATGGACAGTGTGATTGGGAGTGGGGGGATCGTGCAGTGGTTGAAAGAATGGGAAGCGAAGCACAGAAAGAGAAATCCAACCCTTTGGGTATCGGGACATTAATGACTACTGGGGTCACTCCGATCCAGATACCACTCTAATATAATGTAGTCTACCTGGGCATGAATGCGCTAATCAGACCATGGTCTCATCATCGGCTGATGAGCCCGTCAGACTGAACTCTTAATGGAGTTGACCCAGAAATGAAGAAAATTGTAGAATATCATTAACAAAGTTTTCTTCACTGCAGCTGAGTTTAGTTTCAGGCTCCTCAGCCGGGATGTGATACACCGTCAGCGCCCTTAAGCTACTGCATGTACGTTTTTTAGCCACTGACATGTGGTGATAGACCATTAACTGTAGTGGAGCTGTTGTACACAGGGGTTAATTAACTTTGCTAAGTCCCGCCCACTTTGGCTACCGTTGTCTCTCCTGTATTCAACAATACCAGTGAAAGCTAGTCCAAAGAAAATGACTAAACATGTCTGAAGCAGAGAGAAGAAGGGGGAAAGGACTGAAATGTGGATTTGAGAACTGTGCTCACAATATAATTAGGTGGAAAATTTATAATAAAGAATGTACAAGTGCTGCTGCTGGTTTGTTTAGCTTGTTATAAATATGTTTGAATAGAGTGAGCTGATGATCTGATGCTGTAAATGGTAATTTAATAGTTTGTGTTTTTTTAATAAAACCAACACAAAAAGGAAGAAAGATGAACCGAAACAGAGAAATACTCATGTTCATCATCTCCTCGTGACCCATTTTACATATTTGAAGTTGTCGCCCCTGAAGCTGTAGACCCTCACATTCTCACCTTGATCACAATATCCACATTTAATTCAAATGCTAACTTCAGCCATGAAGTTATTAAAAGTAAGAAAAAAAAAAAGTGGTTATTCCCCTTGGAAGTACGAATGAGCTCCTGAAAGTTAATGATGGTCTGCCTGTTACATTATGAGATGTGTGCAAAGTTGATATTTTGGCCCGAGGACTGTGAATTAACTTCACAAATGAACATCCTGCGATTCATTCTAAGAGAATTTGAACCAAGGTGTTGGTCAAAGGGAACACGAGGCACGACAGTGGCACTTACGGTCCTTACAGTTCATCCTCTGAGGATCATGAACATACCTAATACATATTATTCATGACCTGGTTTGTAACTCAACAGACCTGCAACAGACTTCTGTCAGTCTTGTTGGGTGCTAACAAGAGTGACAGACACCTCGGTTACAGTTACTAAGTATCAGTATTTAATGATTTAAGTATTTGTAAATGTTTGTAGGTTTGGTGCCATCTGTTAGGTATTTGATCTGTAGACTTGTGTTAGGCCTCATTAGAAGGTTTGACTCATCACCCTGGCAACCACAGCCCAACGTAACATCATCTGTCATCATTATCCACGTCTTTGCTGTCGTCTAGGAAACCCCTCTCAGGCCATCGAGGAATGATGGCATTGTGCACAGAGACAAAAGGCCCAAGATGAAGCAGAACATCAATTATGGACACCCCAAACTTCATGAAATGAAAAGTGGTGCTAAAGTCATAAGAAAGTAATTTGTTTCAACCTTGAGATACATGAAAAAATGGTGGTTGGTGAAAATAATAATTATTTGAGGTGGAGATATGCGAAAGGAATTAATAACACAGCTGCAGAAGCCTGGTGTAGCCGTGTTCAGGTTTTGAAGTGCTCCTTGTACACTAGCAAGATGTTGTCATGTGCTTTGGGGAGGGGGAGGGGCAGAGGTGGACAGTTATTTTCATTTATCACGTTCCTTCATGAAAAAAAAAAATCACAATCCAAACATAATAAGCTCATTTTCTTTAGATCACACCGTAATTAGTTTTTGAACACAAGAAAACAGTTTTAATTATTTCATTGTCTCCACATAACAGGCTTGTCTAGTTGAGATAGACATTAGAATAATGAGTATTTGCTGACTTTATAGCGAGAAGACTAACAATAAATGAGAAGTAATTACACGCGCGGCCTCTTCAGCCATCCATAGATAGCGTTCTTAGAGGGAAAAAACAAAAAGAAAAACAAAGAATGAGCAAAAGGAACATCCAACAATTGCTACACTGTGAATGAGCATCTGCTGCGGTGAATACAGGCCAATTTAATGAACACTGATCAGTGTCCAGAAGCAATTAACACGTTCCTAGAGGGAGACGGAGAGCCTTACAAAGGAAAGGGAAGGGAGAACTCATAAGCCACTGCCAAGCCCACAGAAGGAGGCAGCATTCACCTGAGAGCCAGCACAACATACTGTGGGGTAAATTCACAGTTCACACTCTCAGAGGACAGGAAATGAGGGGGGGGGGAGGAAGAGAGGAAGTTAGGTGATGAAACAAAAAAAAGGCAGATAGAGAGGCAGAGAGAGGGAGAACAGAGGGATGAAACAAAGGGAGGAGAAGACGTCCCCAGATGGCGGGGCATACGGTGAGATGTGTAGCAGACAAAGCTGGCAGGCTGATGTGACTCGGAGAGGAATAAAGGGACAGGGACATTGTGTGTGTGTGTGTGTGTGTGTGTGTGTGTGTGCGTGCACAGGTCTTTGATCACTCCTCAGAGAGTCATTGCTCACCATCCACCGATCTTTAATGAACATCTCCATTGAAAAATACAAAAAGCACATGCGGTATCACAATTCCTGGTCATGCATATAGTCTACCCTATATGTTACATCATGCGTCCTATTCATTGTTGATATAAAAGTTGCTCATTTTCTTTCTATATGTGTTTTTTTGTCAGCCTGCAGAGGGCAATGAAACACTTGCACACTTGACGTTCATGCTTGTGACTCCTGACAGCAAAGAGATCTTGACGTCAGGTTATAGATTCCTTAAAGAAAGCAATGCCAACAAAATTTAAAACATCCTTCCTCTGCTCTGTAGTGTTTCTCCCCTGTCTCTTTCCATCCATCAGAGCCTTTTCTTGATCTCTCTCTGGGGTATATTTACCAGCTCGGTCTGACGGCCTGCTATACTGTAAAAACAGAACCTTTAATCGATCCAGCATTGATTGAGCTGCTGACTAATGAATAATGGATCAGGTTGGCTGGCCTGCCCAACTGGAAACAGATCAGAGCCGGAGTTGGGAGGATGTTTCATCATCAGACGCACTGTTTATTTGGATAAGGACAGTTTTCAGATCAGTTTAGGTCACGTGATTGTTGAGCAGAACTACTAATGTCTACTATGTTAATTGCTTCACTGGTTTCTTTAACATCAAGCACTGGCTCAGGAGCAAAGATTTCAGGAATTTGCATCAGTCCAAGTACACACTTCAGCCATCTAAGATGATCTCTTTAGACACAGTTAAGTACAAATAAAAGTCTGCATGACATTTGCCTTTCTGGAAATGAAAATGAAAAAAAATTAAATTTCCATTTACTTAAAATGAAGTCCATGGATGTTGCAGCAGTTAGCTGCCTACTGTATCCATGCACATGAATGTCACACATGTGTGACTAACATTGTTGAGCAAGCAACCTGAAAACTTAATTAGTCTCTACATATTACTCAGTATAATTGTGTTATGTAAGATTGTTACTTTGCTGTGGAGTAACAAGAGCTCAACAACAAAGAGGTTGTTCATGTAGGCCCATCAACTGTGCACACACTGCAAAAACAGACGCTTTCAGCATGAGGCTGTCTGAAAAGATGCTCGCTACTTGCATTTCTGCAAAATTCTATTAAAACAACACAAAGACAACCAAATTTGCAATAAGATACGGAGAGGAATTGTGTGGTGGCAGAAGCACTGCTGTGAATGTGGGGGGGTTTCCTAGAGCTATTAATCATCTATCACAGTTTGTAACTGTCCTTCAGATTGAACGATTCAATGCCTACATCTGCAGGATGATGTCATTTATTTGTGCTTTTGAAAATCCCTTCAAATTGTTTTACTGCTGCAAAAACTAGGAAATAACTGCAATCTATGCATCAAAATCTGCAAATTCAGGTTTCAGAGCCTCAATCTGACCTGACTTTAACCCAACTAAACTCACATGCTGCGTCGTCCCTGCTGCCTTTTCAGAATTTCAAAATGAACTAGCACTCAGTGGACCCTGTAAATGATGATTTTTTTTCTTTTTGTGGACTGTCTGGCTTTTTCTCCACACTCATCACATCTCTCATGTGTGAAAAGGCTCTCTTTATTCATCTGAGAGAAGAGCAAAGCTGAGACAAAAGGTCAAGTGGTGTCAGAGTGGCCAGGAAGTGGTGTAACTGAAGTCAATTATTGATTAGCCCAGTGTATTGATATGGATACAGACACTCCGGGCTGTCTGAGGACCAGCTCCTTTGTCATGTATATAAAGAAGAACATATGTGGTCCATTTTCTATTGTTTTCAGTTGGATTCTGGAGGTTCTTACATATTTGTAAAATGTACGTGTCCATTGTACTCAGTATGCACTTTGTCTTATTTTCCAATTATGTCACCTCGGCATTAATACAAATAAATCTTTTCCAGGTATGATTTAATTTTATTACACTTGATTTGATTTGTTATAGACCACATGTCTGCAGCCTCACTGCAACTTGACGTCCTTCCATTAAATGACACTCCACAGCAGATGGAGCACTGTGCAAATCAAAGTGTTATCGATGCAGCTTTGTAGTCACTGCTTGTGCAGACATGTCAGTGCACACTGGCAAGACAGTCCAGCCTCAGCCTAATTCACACTGCAGATGAGCCGAGGAATGTTGAACATGATGCTGATTCCCAGAATTCCCACCCAAAATTTCCAGTTTGTGCCCTCTCCCTGTCGTTCAGCTCGGAAGTAACACAGATGCCATTGAGATTCCGAGCAGCTATGCATGCTAACTGATGTAAAGCTAATATTTTTTGACAAACCCAGATGGTTTCACACCTGTCTCTGCAAGCATAACAGGTTTTATTACCATGCAGTGTCATAAATTTGAATCAACAACACATTTTAATAGTAATCTTAAACAGAAAACAGGGACTGTTTTAGGTATCAAGTCACAAACTAAGAAACAGTTGATTACATGCAATTCAAAATACAATAGTAATACAAGACAGCTATACGCATATGATGCATTTCAAGATGTTTCCCCAGCAGGAAAATTAAGGTGTAAGATGCCAAAATGAGCAGCTGTGAGCGTCGTGCAAACCATGCAGCAACATTTAGGAATCATGAAGAAGATCAGTATGTGAACAAACATGTTGGCCACGGGGATCGTGGGTGTGCTTGTGTGTTTCTGTTGAATTCATGAGACATCTGGCATCCCTGAGCCCCCTGCCCTCTATCCCAACATAAACACACACACACACACACACACACACACATCAACACGCACATACTCACACCCACACCCACACCCCCAGACCTGAATAATGAGGTGTCATGTCTCTCTCACACCCCGGGACCTCCATTCATGCCTCATCCATTCACGTCATCTTCCAAATCCATCTCTTGTGCTGTAACTCTCCCGTGTTCCACCCTCTTTTCTCTCACGTGCACGGTGACACACAGAGATGCACACACACAGTGTCAAGATGGAGGTCAGGTCATGGTGCTGAGAGATGAGGCTTCTATTGAGAATAATTACAGTTGAGGATTGGCCGCTCCCTGGTCTCTTCAGTATAAACATCTCCTATTGGTCAGGCCTGCTCATGTCTGGCCTACCAGCTGCCCTGTTTGTCTCAAGTGGTAAGGGCGATTATTATGATTAATGAAGATATTATTTATCATAGCAGATAATTTGACAGCAGAGCTGGCTCTCGCTGCTTTGCCACAATGGCTGCCATCGTTAGGGCTCTCATAATTTATCGACGCTGCATCTGTCTTGCATACTCGTGTGAAAATCACCAAACACTGAAATGAAACAGGAGCAATTTTACAACCGTTGTTATGAAGAATGCTGAAATGTCCCCTCGGTTTCATATTCAGTTTACAGTTAACCCTGTAGTTTTCAGTCAAACGCACATGTTTTAGTGCTGCCTCTTAAACCACAGATGACTGAACTACAAATTTGCAGTGAATTGATTGGATTTTATTGCCCATTCCCATAAAATTCCAGATGACACAGACAGGACACCAACCCGTCTACCCTAACTATTTGTTTTCGCCTTTGCAACTTTTATGTTATTGAAAATAAACTGATTTCATGATTTGACATTGCTGTGTTTCAGCTCTGGTTACAGTAAGGTTGGAAAAACATTGTATACTGGATTGTGTTAAAATGACCACGTCCTGAAGGTAATGCTGCGTTCCATTTACCTCAGAGGGACGCTCCAATTGATTGTTCTAGCTATGTTAGCTACTGTTAGCGACACCAGCTGATAGCCAATCATTTAGCAGCATTTTGCACATTCAAACACTGTAGCAATGTCCACAGTACTGTGGACAGTACTGCGTGTACCACTGATTTACAAGAGGTAATTTATCAAAGTTAATAAAATGAAATTGATCGGAGCAGCCATCTTGGATTTTAGGGTTAGTTCATGAGGTGGAAATCGGACTTCAGGGGGCATTTCAGTTGAGACCTTCGTCGTCGTGGTTACAAAAGGTAATGCCTGTTTTCACTTTTGGAATGATCACAGGCAACACTGACTTTCAGTTGGATAGTCAGTCCAATTATAACGCGTGGTAATGCATTATAATTACTCCAGCGGCAGAGAGCTTTGTCACTTCAACATACAGTAAGTGCATATTGTTCAGAGGCTGCTGAAACAACTGATTCTCCAAACTCAACCAATACAAATGAATAGCAGACTTCTCATTCACGTCCGTACCATTCTAATAAAATACTGACTTTATTATTTTATAATAAGTATGATCTCTACATTAACAGCCTGTGCCATCAGTTCTTGTACAGAAGGGGAATACGGCACTTTCAAAAGTACTCTGTAATGGGTTGTAAGCGGTAGCATTTATCCATCTACACAGAGTGTTGACCTTATTAAAGGGGAAAAAATGTCATCAAAACCAAACTGAAAAACTGCTTTGAATCACTTCTCACAGCTACCTGCATTGTTTAAATATTCAGGCTTTTCAAAAATTCAGAAAGAAAGCAGAAATAATATATCAAAACTATGTCAAGACTGAGCACGAAGCTGTTGGGAAGATTGGGAAGTTTTTTAAGTTTCTTATGAGAATCAAAAAGTGTGTGTGTGTGTGTGTGTGTGTGTGTGTGTGTGTGTGTCTTTAGCACCATCAGTAACAGCTCCTCAGTAATTCCATAAGTTAAGGTGACAAGGACACTTGCACACGTCCTGTGACCCCGGATACCTACAGGTTCTGTCCTGCTGATGACAGCTTCATAACAATGCTGAGAGAGGCAGATTTCTCAGCAATATTGAGTGTGTGTGTGTGTGTGTGTGTGTGTGTGTGTGTGTGCGCGCAGCGTCTTTATGCATGCCTGTGCTCTTTTGCGTGCATGTGCATAGACTCACCTGATGTGATTAATTCATATTTTCTCCCATCCTTTTCTGTTTGGCCGCTCAAATATTGGGAAGAGCGAGAGCGAGAGAGTGGTAATAAATAAAGGAGGAAGCGAGGAAGAATGGAAAGGAGTAGATGTGAGGTGCAGATAAAAGAGAAGGAGGTCGCAAGCACAGGTGTAGGAGGTTTAGGAGAGAGGATGGGAGCCAGATAATTTATTCAGCCAGTATGTAAATAGTGTGAAGTATAATGCTATTAGCTGTGATTATATTAGGCAGCTATTTCAGGACAGAATCTGCACCCAGCTGCTATCACAGATGTGAGAGGAGAGGAGAGGAGAGGAAGGAGAGCAGAGGAAGGAGAGGAGAGGAGAGCAGAGGAAAGGAGAGGAGAGTAAAGGAAAGGAGAGGGGAGAGATTGATATAACTTCCTATGCATGCAACCAAAGGATTTATTAAAGTCGAGCGAGCCATATACAATATGGATGGGTATGAATGTTTTTTATTGTGTCCATGCTCATACATAAGAACTGAGTATCCGTGCACTTGCATCTCTTTAAATGGAAGATGTTCTCCCCTATGGGTGGGTACATGTGCCTGTGCATCCCTGATTATGTGTGGTGTTCAGTGCGTGCGTGTGCTATACTGTGCACATCCTTCTATAACAGCTCTCCTGTAAAATCATGCATTCGCACACGAGCTCGCAGATCCAGCATCTGCGTGTGCAAGAGTGTTCCTGAGTGTATGTGCGTGCCTGTGTGTGTATGTGTGTGCGTGCCTGTGCACCCTCGCCACTTCTTCCTAGCCCTCTTCCCCCCCTCTGTTCCTGTGTTGAGGTATCCTTGTTCTCTGTATTGTGATGTTTTTATCTGTGTGTGATTGCTACAGTTCCCCTCAGCCAAAACACACAGCTCTCTGAAGGCACACACAGTGCCAGCTTTAGCCGCCCTCTGAGGAGTGTGCGTCAATAAAATATGAGCCCCGGCATACACACAGCCTAACAAACACTCACGCTACCCCCACACATTAACACACACACTGAGGCCTGCCTCAGCCTGTGAGTTTACACTGCTGTGAACATGAACACTAAGTGGAAGTTTGCACGCAAACATGGCGGCCACAGGAGTTACCTCAGGCCAGCTGCTCTGTCATCCAACGTGCCCCTATGTTCCCAGGCCATCATCACCAAATCTGATTTGACTGTGGGATATGTTTAATTAATGAGCACCGTTTGTCCTTTCATATCCTGGCCTGATCTTTCAAGACCTTCCCATCACTCCTACCCGCCAACAAGACAGGGGAGAGATGAGGACTGAGGAAGAATGACACGTGTAAGTGAGAGGAAGAGAGCGCAGCCTCCCACATGGGATCGTGTGCGTGTTTGCCTCGCGTGGGAACTGTTGGTGCAGCAGGCTTGTTTGTTGGTGCATCAAGTGACAGCAACAAACTTCATGTGCGTGGCTGAGAGGCTTTAAGTGGGCATCTCAGCGCAGCGGAGGATCAGAGAAACGAGGATGCACACACGGCATGCACACACACACACACGCACACACACACACAGTTCATGTGTACATATACTGCAGCTACTGACCGAGGAACTGAGGAAATGATGCCTGTCAACCGGGCAGCTTGGACCTTAAAGAAACAACATACAAATGTAATGAGCTTTAGTTTGCTGTT
Organism: Datnioides undecimradiatus; assembly: GCA_008933995.1. Lineage (NCBI taxonomy): Eukaryota > Metazoa > Chordata > Actinopteri > Lobotiformes > Datnioididae > Datnioides > Datnioides undecimradiatus. The sequence continues at coordinate 412,186 of WARS01000007.1, read as the reverse complement.
GCACTGTGGATGGAGTTGGAGGACGAAAACGGATGTAACCACTCACAATAAAAACTAGATAACTTTGCCAACTTTGATCGGTTAGATCACACCAAATAACACCAAAGAACTGAAGGGAGTTGACAGAGCTGAAGGTCAAAACAAGTGTAAAACTTATTTCTGAATAGCTGCCATCTAATACAATTGGTTTTATGTGATCTCGTTTCACTTTTGTGTTTTATACAGACGGCGCTATTGTGACTTTTGCATTCCCTTGCTACAAATTTAAGTTTGCACCCCGCCAAAAGTGGAAAGCACAATGAACCGTCCCCTTAAAGAGCCACTTCCACCAAATCCTAGGCCAAAGCCAAGACCCTTCAGACTGAAGCTGAGCGACCACCTTGGACCAATCCGTGCCAGAATGGGACGGAAGAGAATAATCTCTGTGTGTTACCAGATGTGTTCGCCTTGAGCTCCTTCCTGTTGCCACTCATTCAGTGTGTTGTCAGCAGCGGAAGTGCCTCTGATGTCCTTCATAAATTTGTAAGGAGCCCGGAGAGGTTTCTTGGCAATAATATCACTACTCCCAGAACAACTGTACGGCCACCAGGTTTTCACTTTCCTCTCAATTTACCAAATGCTTCATATATGAGCTGTGTGTACGGACCTGCCAACCCTGCTGTTAGACAGCGTTGTGTGTGTCGTCCCCCCTCCACACCCATCTACAGTCCCACTTCCTCAATGTGAAGTGACAAGGACGTGATCCCTCACTGGCTTCCCATTTTCCTCTTTTGTCACCGGCTACATTTAGTTATTAAAAGCTAATCCACATCACCAGTTAGCTGAGACAGTTCATCTCATTCACATACATGTATACATGTATATGTAAATGCATGTATACATAGGCAACACACCCAGTTTAACACACTTGGAGCCACAGAAATGCCTCGTTCAAGTTTGAAGCTCTGTGCCCCGTAACAGTTCTGCCGAACTTTACTAATTAGTATTGACAATGAGAATTGGATTTATATTAATGAGTGTGTTATCACTTTAGATCCAGACTATTGGGGTATTTCATGGTCTGGCTGGGGGGACATCAAGCGTGGACTGACGTTCACAGACCTTTATGGGCTTGATGCTCAGACACAAATGAAGTCGGGGACAGTTTCCAGACCAGAAGTGCGATTTTGTCTGACATCGAACAGTTAATGTGTTTTAAGTTTTTACAACTGTATCTTTTCAGTACATGGTGAAATAAATAGTAAATCGTTCTGTTTTGCTTCTGCTTCCTGTTCTCATAACAGCTGTCCCTCTCTTCTCTCGCCTCTTTCTCTCCCCCGGACCGCCTCTTTCCCTCTCTACCTCCAGTATTTGTCTTCTCCTGCACTTGTTTCTTTAGGTCCCCCTTTCTCTCTCTTTGTCCCCTCTCTGCGAATGTACAGGGGTGCTCATTAAAGCCATCCTTTATCATTTAATGAAGCCATTGGATTAGAGGTGATGCATTGACCAGTCAAAAGGGGAGACGTGAGGAGCGAGGGAGGTGGGAGGAGGTGAAGGAAATCAGCCACCGGTAGCACCGAGTTCACGTGTGTGTGACCAACAACACGCAAAAAAAAAAACAACACTGTGGATTTAAGTTGCACCACGGAGACAAAGGCTGTGATTAAACACCTCGCTTTAATCGTTCCTTCTCAAAGTAAGTTGCAACAATCTCTGCAGACGTTTGCAGCCCATTGACAACACACGGCGTCACTGACTTTCAGTAGAATTAGAATATCACATCTTTAATGCCGTTAACAAAGCTTCACGTCTTAACACATAAACATAAACTTCAGAGAGCATGCCGGTCAGTTTTAACCTGAGCACACACTCTTGAACATTGCAGTTCATTCTCCAACACTAAAGTGCAGAAAGTCAGAGCCGTCCAACTGAAAGTTAAGTGTGAAAAAAAAAAAAAGCAACACACACATCTACACATCTCTCTGTGACTTTGGATGCCTCTAAGGAGCAGGGGTAAAGAACAGATATCTGATCTGAGATTCATATTCAGACCACATAAGAAAAATAAAAAAAACCTTTTGATATAAGTCTGAAGAAGAGCAGGACTTAAAGCTTTGTCCTGATGTCGATCCTCCGGGGGGGATAGAAACATCAATGAGGTGTTGGAGCTTTTAAGTGTGGATGCAGGCTACGCTTGTATCCTCCTGACTCCAACCAAGGAGACTGTACTGTGTGCAGCAAGCTGTGTCAATATTGAGATATCTGCATTTAAAGAGGCAAGAGAGCGGGCAGGCTCATATCTCTCTGTTCTTCCCGTTCTCTGTTGCTTTTATTGTCTTTTGTCCTCTTTTACTCCTTCGCTTTCCTTCTGTAGCAACAATTTCTCTCTTATTGCTTTTTTTCCATCTCTCTCAGTCACCTCCGTCACACTTCTCTTCTCCATCTCCCACTCTGTACCTGAGCCTTTCTGTCTCCAGTTCTGACTTGTCCATGTCTGTGTCATTTAACCCTGCCATGATGGACGCCTACTCTCTGTCTGCTCTCTTTGCCTTTCCAATTTATTTCTTCTCTTATCTTTCTTCTTTATCTTGTACAAAGAGAAAAAACAAGTGGAATGCAATCAGAAAAGCTTCAGAATAAGATGATTTTTATCCAAGGACTTCTTGTGGTAGGACGGCAAACTGAGCTCATTCAGTCAGCCGACGGCAGCAGGTGTCTGAACCTCCTGTTACGGAAAGTCAGGGAAACAGTGAAGCTCGCTGCATTGAATATGACAATCTGTCTATGCTGGAACCATTGTCTCAAACCAGTGAGTTATAAAGGCTGTGAATGAATTCAGTCTGGGAGAGATGGATGTTGCTTTTTCGACACATTGAAATGTTTGTCAGAATGTACTGCTCAAGCTGGTGGTTCTCAACATTCTGGACTGGAAGAAATGCTGCAGTGAAACTGTCGATAAAGTGGAGTTAAAGCAGCAAAGCCTTTAAAAAGATATAGAAGGTATTACTGAAAGAATGTCCGGGGCTTAAATCCTGGTTGGGTCAGGGCCTTATGTGGGCTGTAACCATCTTCTCCCTGTTTTTGCGAGGGGTCCCCCCCCCCACTGGCCGACACATTGGCTTAGAACTGCAGTTGGTCCCCTGGGCACTGCACAGCGGCTGCTCACTGCTAACACTTGTACTTAGATGGGTTCAATGCAGAGATCAAGTTTCATTATGTGTAGGAGTGTATGTGCAACACTAAAATTTGATTTGACTGCCTGTTGTATGGCCCCGCTGCAGTTTAATCAATTGACTCTTGTTACTTAGACTTGAGAGATCTGAATAAGACACCAGGGCGGACCTCCTAGGAGGCATAATTGGTTTATGTTTGTGTAGACGAGGGTGAAAATGTCCATCGTGGGGCCAGAGAGGGCGTTACTCATTCATACCTGGTGCTGAAATCAATCCTGTGAATTGTCCACATGTACCTTTGTTTACCTTCACCTGCACTTCACAGCCACGCGGTTGTGTTTGTGATTATTTTGCACTTCTCTTTTCTCAGTTTACACCCTTTTTTTTACACAATGTGCGATGGTACGGCGTGTGTCACGGGTAACCTTTCCCAGCGTTTGCCAGTATTTGCCTCCGCTACTGAAGAGCCAACGCTCATTACTAGACATGATACAAATGATATGCAGTGTAAAGAATACAAGCCTCAGTGCCTCACTGTAAAGTTTAAGTTGGAACTGAAAATTGAATCTGATGACGTCACCCTCTAGAAAGGCATTGACAGTGTGATTCGGACATTTATGACACAACTCTATCTGAGACTCAGCTTCAGGACAATGTGCCATACATGAGTGTAAGATTTACCCAATTTATTGTGGTAAGCTTTGGTAAAGAGTCCATGGATTGCACAGATTGTCCTCTGGTGGAAAGTGAGGACTGTAGGAAAAAGGTTCTGGTTATAAAGGGGAAGAGGGGCTGTGGATGACCAGATCCGATGTGATGTCAGGGGATTGCGCATTAATAGCTTTCCCAGTGTTCCCCATGTCAGCCTATTTTAGGAAGTAAAGCACAAAGTGTTGTGTGTGTGTGTGTTGTCATAGTCAGGTGACAGCACACAGCTTAGGTTCATGGTTTAGGTTCATGCAACCAAGCTAGTTGGCTAGGCTTAGGGAAAGATCATGGTTTGGGGTTAAATGAGTGCGTTTACAAGTTAAATAATGAAAGTGATTTGAGATAAAAAGTTAACTTGTGGAAGAAAGAGAAAATAAGTCAGCGTTGACTTTTGGTTTTACATGAACAACAGGCTCCTTGCTGAAAGTCTTGAGTTTGTTTGACCCTTCCATTCACCCCAGTCTCCAGACCTGACTTCAGTGAATTAAATGAAATGTAAACTGTGTTATGATAACATGCAAAGCAAAGACTTTGCCGTGTAATTCATTCGGTGAGAGCAGGCTGCCAGAACACACGATGGGATGAAAGGCGAGAGCTCGTACCAGAGTCACATTGCCTCACGAGACTCACTGGGCCTCATTGTTGAAGCTCAATAAATTTCCTGTAATGTTTATCAAAGTGCATGATCAGCAGCCGTTCTGTGACCATGAAGGACAGAGCGTGTTGTATTGTCGCGCCTCCTGCCTTTAATGAGTTCACCTGTGCTCTCGTCTGCTCTGGCTGCTTTAAAGGCAATGCCTATCATGTGACTGCACTGCAAGACTGACCCAAGTCCAATCGGAGAAGACTCGGGTTAGTTTAATGAAACTGATCTACAGCACTTACTGGAGAGAGAATCACCAGCAGGTTTAGCCATGCAACCAGCATCAGTTCCTCTGCAGCTCTGCTGTTCTGCACCAGCATCTGTCAACAGTGTTTAATTCATTTTTGTTTTCTTATACTTTCTTCTCTCTAGGACGAGATGTGGTAAAGTAAGATCCTGACCTATGTGCTCGTGACTAAGAGAAGCTTAATAATATATATATATATATATATAT